>JAQZBX010055540.1:0-18396 GCA_029593785.1 Cabassous unicinctus | reverse complement strand
GAGTGGTCTGAGTGGGGAATTTGCCTCCTGAGCTACGTGTACCTAGAGCGGGATGGCCTTGGGCTCTGTGACTGTCTGGACTCAACCTTCCCCCTTCTCCTTCCACTCCTTCCTTTCCTCTCCCCTTCTCTCTTCCCTTCCCTTCCAGGCTTCTTCTCTTCCTTCTCCTCTTTCTCTCTTTCTCCTTCTGGCTCCTTCCCGCCCCCTTCCCCCTTTCCCCCCTTCCCACTCAGCTCCTTCCCCCTTCCTTCCTTGGCCTCTCTCCCTCCCATTCTCTCCCCATCCCTCTCCTCTGTGCCCCCTCTCTTTTTCTGGGTCTCTCTCTCTCTCTGTAGAGCTATCTGCCCTTCCTTCATCTCCTTCCCCATCTCTCTCCTTCAAGCCTCCCTTCTCCTCTCCTTCTCCTTCAGTCGGTGTGTCTGCTTTTGCCTGCCTCTGTTTCTCTCTCCCTCTCTTGCTCCCTCTTCCCCCTCCTACTTTTATTTCCTCCTCTGGTGAAGCTGCAGCCATGAACTCAGGCTTACAAGGGCTGCCATATTTTTGTTTATTCTTCAAGATAACCTATCTGACTCCAGGGGCCAGCCTGCTGTGTGGACAGACGTTCACCTTCAGTCCTGGCTGGGGCCTTCCCACCATCCTTCCCACAGGATTCTCGTGCAGGACAGAACTCGGGACACTCCGATGGTATCAGAGCCCGGGGCCAGCCTCCTTGGGGACACCACGTGGTTGCCACCCCCATCCCAAGTCTGGCCACCTCCCTGGGGGCGGGGCGGGGAGGGTTTCACTGAGCACTTTCCTACTCCACCCCCTTCCTAGGGAATCTTTTCCCCTCTCTTCCCTCTGAGACCAATGTGGTCAGTTGAATTTAGATTTTACAACAGCCAGAAGAGAGGCCGTCTCTAAGCCCTGCAGGGACCCCAAAGGGCCTGGCTACCCGGGACCCACCAGGAACAAGCCACAAACAGCTCTCCTTTCTGCAAAGACAAAACAAACTCCCAGGCACGTGTCATCTACGCATTCTCCCTCCTCTTCCTCTGTGCTCCCCAGTCTCTGCTTTTCACACCCCTCATCTGTTTTGGATGCTTGAGAGGTGGAGGAGCTGGCTTAGGGGGTTTGTCAGGCACACTCTAGCTGGAGGGCACAGGGTAGGGAATGGAAGAGTGGGAGGGGAGGGGGTAGGGTGCTGGCAGACACACGTGGGGGGGTGGGCAGGGAGCATCCATTCAAGAGGCCACGTGGCTGGTTCCTATCTGGATGACCATCCAGTCTTCCAGGCTCCCTACCCTCTTTCCCTGACAGCCTCCACTTGGAGAGTGTTAGACTCTAAAGATAATTCAAGCTTCTAGAGCCCCTGGGGAGGGGCTGGGTGTGGTACTTTCCTCCTTCCAGTTCCCCTTGGCACCCAACTTCTGCTCTACCTCCTACCAGTTACCCAATATGATATTTATTGATGAAATGTGTTGATTTTGGGGTGGATATCAGAGGAGGCTGGGGGTGGGGGGCAGTGCCTCAGCCTGGGAAGGTCCCAGGGACACTTCAGAAACTGACTTGGCTGAGAAATTTAGATCTGAAAGGAATGCAGGGAAAGTCTTTAGGAGGCATCTAGAAGCTATCTTTTTTTGGGGGGGTGGGGATGGGAGGGTGCTAGAAAAAGGCTTCTGGGCAACCAGATCACAGCATCCTGCATCCCCCATGGGGCCTGACATAGATAACAAACCTCTTAATGACAACTCTTTACCAGCCCCAGGCTCCACAATGGGCGAGAGGGGGCTGCCTAAATCTAAACCCCATCCCATTACAATCTGAGGATTTCTCCAGGTGCTCCTGAGATGGTGGTAAGAGGCCACCAATTTGGGGACCACCCTGTAGGAGAGAGATTTCTGTAACTAATCCCCTAAGGGCCTCCCAGCACCCCCAAACCCCCTCAGCACCTCTGAGAAGGACTTTATTTCAGATCGCACTTGGCAGTAATGAAGCTTTTTTGAAGGGCTGCAGGGTGGAAAATTGTCAGCAGAAGCTCTTAATTCCCAGACCGGAGGGGCCTTTGCAAAGACAGCTCCTCTCCTGCTGAGCACAAACCCACTATTTCCCTCACTCCCAGGCTCCAAGGAGGAGGGCCAGGCCACAGTGTGAAATGCTGTGAGAGGAATCCTGCTGGGGCGACAAGGCTCAGAAGAAATAGGCAGATGGCTCCCCACTGCCCTCCGGGGATGACATCCAAACCTTCCCCATTAACAAAGGCCACCCTCGTGCTGCCTCTCCTCAGGGCCCTACTCCATTCAGCCTGGGCCTTTGCCCCATGCCAGTCCAGCCATTACCAACTTCTGCTATCCTTGGAGCACCCTAAGTTGCCCCCTCTACAGAGAATACTCTTCTCTCCCCTCATCTCTCAGCTAACTCCCATGCACCCTTCAGTATGTAAATGCCACTTCCTCCTGGAAGCCTTCCCAGAATGCCTCAGGGGAGAGGCACCAAAGCATAATTGCTAGGAGCTCAGGTACACTTGGGTTAGAATTCCACTTACCAGCTCTGTGCCCTTGAGCATTACTTAACTTCTCTGAGTCCTGCTTTCCTGATCTGTTAAATGAGAATTGTGAAAGAGAGAATTGCCCCAGGATGCTGGGTTCAAGGCTTGGTTCCACTGACTGGCTGTGTGAAGTCGGGCAAATACCTTAGCCTCTCTGTGTTAGTTATCTATTGCCGCATAACTAACCACCTCTGAGCCTAATGGCTTAAAACAATAACAATCATTCATTTTGTTCATAAATCTGCAATTTGGGCAGCCTGGGTGGGGACAGCTTTTCTCAGTTCCACATTTCAAAAGCTGAGGTAGCGCGACTGGGGCTGGATGATACGCTTTCAAGATGGCTCATTCATAAGGGTAGCAAGTAGGTGCTGGCTGTCGGCTGGGAGCTCAGCCAGGGCTGCGGGCTGGGGACCTTGGGCTCCCATGTGCCTCTCCACCGGGCTGCTTGGACTTCCTCACGCCATGGTGGCTGCATTGCGAGAGTGAGCATCCCAAGGAAATCAGGCGGAAGTTGTGCAGTATTGCCTTTTATGACCCCAACTTGGAAGTTGCAGTGTCACCTCCACCATGGTCTCAAGCCCACCCAGAGTCCAGCGGAGGGAACACAGACTCCACCACTTGAGGGGAGGAGTGTCAAAGTCACATTGCAGGAAGCTTACAGGGGACGGATATGCTGTTGTGGCCATTTTTGGAAAATACATCTAGTCACACTTTCTTGCCCTATCTATCAAGATTTACCACTGAGCTAAGCCCTTCACACACACTATCTCATTTAATTTTCACAATATGACACTGATGCTATTAGAATCTTCATTTCACAGATGAGGAAGCGAAGTTCAGAGAGTGACAGTCAGACTCTATTTGCTTCCAGAGCCTTCTGCTACTCAGATGGATATCACCGGTCACTGCTGCCCGGAAGTGCCTTGCCTGCCTCACCCCACCTCTGCCTGGGAAGATCTTGGGACTTAATATGTTCTGACATGAATTCTTCCTTTTATGCCTTTTTCTCAAAGACGAGGAAGCTAGCTGCTGGTGGTGAGGCAGGCATGATCCTCTGGACCAGCCTTTATGCACATGGTGGCTTAAACAGGCTCTTGTGGACTAGGAACAATGTTTCTGTGGGAAAAGCATCAGGATTGATCCCACTGCTTTCCAGATACTCCTGGAAACTTCTAGAAACTCAATTGGAAATTGCCTCTACCAACAGCTTCACCTGGATGGAATAGTTAGGAAAATCTGTGTGTGTGTGTGTGTGTGTGTGTGTGTTGTGGGTGTGGGTATGTGTGTGTGGGGAGGGGGAGGCTCTCTTTAGATACAGGCTTTGGAATCTGACGCCCTGGATCTGCGGTCACAGGGTGTCAGTTCATGACCACAGGAGAAAGAGCTAACGGCTATTACTTTCTCTCCACACCGCCCTCACCCCTGCCCCATTTTACTGACAAGGAGTCTGAAGCCCAGAGAGGTGAACTGACTTGCCCGAAGTCACAGAGCAAGTAAGGGGAGGAGTAGCGAATAGACGGGTGAGCCTGAGTGCTTTTCTGCTAAGTTCCTCCACTTACAGCTTTGTACATGATTAATTGAAATGAAATAATGAATGCAATTATGACTCTGGCTGCTAGGCTGGTGAGGGGAGCCTGGGTCCCTTTAGGCTCAGCACCAGCTGGTGGGCACGAGGGAGGATGGGTGGTTGTGGAGCTCGGTGGTGACAGGCTGGTGTAGACCTGGTGTGGGATCCTGACTTTGCCGCTTACTTGCTGTGTCACCTTGAAAAACACTTAACCTCCCTGAGGGTCCAATTCCCTGTCTGTAAAAGGAGGCTAATAATAGCTGCTTTACTGGGTCATTGTGGATAGGAAATAAGAGAATGCATGGGGGGTCTGGGCACAGGGTCTGGCACATGGCACATCATCAGTTTGTAGCGTCTATTTTTATTTGTATCCTTTGCTTCCCAGACACTGGAGATAGAGCTTGTGTCACAGGCTGGGCACACAGAGGTACTTCTGGAAATGTTTGTTGGCTTAATGATAATTTCCATTTTCTAGAGATGGAGGCCTAGGGGAACTAACTTTTCATGCTCAGTGGCAGAAATGCAAGGAGGATCCGTAGCATGAGTGAATGAATGCGTGCATGCTTGCTCCGTTCATATGGGTTCCCTCAGAATCAGACTCTGAGGCAACGATTTGAGGACAGGTAGTTTATTTGGGAGGTGATCCCAGAAAACACTGGCGGGGATGTGGGGAACTGAGACAGAGAAGGGAAGGAGCCAAGATAGGGCACGTTTATGAGCAGGTTACTGCTGGGGCAGCTGGGGCTCAGCGTGAAGCAGGCCTTAGAATTGCAAGCTGGGTATTTAACCCCCAGCTCCAGCCTGTGGTTTGCGAGGCTGCTCCTGGGGTGTGAACTCCATGTGCTCTACGCTCCTGGGGCCTGAGAACTCTCCAGGACAGAGGCTGCAGGTGCTTCCTGAGAAGGCACTGGGTGTCAAGGAGCAGTGGGTGCCACGGAGATGCAGGTGAGGAACCAATGAGGGCGAGACTCATTTTGGACTCTGAGGACGCTCTGACTCTAGAAGTTCTTCAAAGGCAAGATATTATTCTGAAAACAATATCCCTGTGTCCTCCGTCTTCTCCTACACACTGAAGGGCTTGCACTGTACCTTTTGAACGCTGGTCTTTGCTTTGAGGGCCTCTTCCTCGCCAGCAGCCTTCTCCAGTGTTCTGTATCGCAGAGGTGTTCAAGCTGAGACCACCCTGAGACCCGGAGGAACTGAGGCTGGCTGGCAAGTTGGTGGGCTGGTCTGGAGGAGCCCGTGTGCCTGAGGGCATTTAACACATTTTTAATTAGAGGGACAAACATCTGTTAGACTTTATTTTCTATGTATTTTACTCTTGTTTTCTGTTTTTAACTTCTGATTGTCAGCATATTTTTTTTAAATAAGTTTTTTATCAGCATACTCTTGACTTTATGACTGTCCACATTTTGGGAGGAGGCTCTCTGTGTGGGTGTCTGGAGGTTGGGAGAGAGTCCATTTATGTTGTCTGCCCACCCCTCCAACCCCAGCTTCTGAGTCCTTGGGAGAAAGGGGCATTCACGCTGGATTTGCAGTTGGACCTGGGTTCTAATCTTTTTTTCAGGAGGTACCGGAGATTGAACCCGGGACCTCGAATATGCGAAGCAGGTGCTCAACTACTGAGCTGTACCCACCCCACTGGGTTCTAATCTTGGCTGTGACTTTCTGGCTGTGACTTTGGACAAAAGTTCACTCTTCCTCACCTGTAACATGGGGACTGCTGTGACATTAGGTTTGGACGCACACATAGACCCTGTTACCCTAAGCATTTGATAAACCCTAGAGTTCAGCCTGGGTCCTGGGGCTCCTTTGGGTGTGTTTTTGGAGGATCTGAGCTTTTGAGGACCCTGGGAATCACGCACACTGTTGACCTTGATATTGGAGTCCACTCAGTTGACTTAGCATTGGGGGCACAGCCGAGGACCCTCTCATGAGACTCCAGGCAGTGAATATTGGTGAAGGGGGCTGGAGAGGAGAGGAGGTACATGGCAAATGCTTCATGTCACCATTCATAAGCCTGAGTGAGGCACCCCCTTGGCAAACCTGACATACCCAGGGTAAAACTCAGCAGGGAACTAAAGGTTCTGCTTCCTGCAGATGGTGGGGGGCGGAGCCACGAAATGTTTGCCAGTTTTCCTTACAACAACTACCACCAACCATTGAGCAGCTACTACTAGCCCAGCACCATGCTGAGTGCTTTCATCCTGGCAGCAATGAAATGAGGTGGGATCTATTATTATCTTCATTTTATAGATGAGGAAATGGAAGCAGATTCAAGGCGGGGATTTGAAACCACATCTGGGTGACTCCAGCATCTGCATCTTAACCATGAGCACAATAAAAAAAAAAATTCCTGCTCTATTCTGAACAGGGGAAGAAAAATAAATTGAGAAACTAGCATAGTGTGCAGTTCAGAGGAGCCTGCGAAGAGGGCAGGAATAATTTTCCAGCAGGGCCAGCTATATAATTTGCGGGTTCCTGGTGCAAAATGAAAATTCAGGGCCACTTGTTAAAAAATTATTGAGAATTTCAAGACAGCAACCTCAGAACTTTAAGACAAGTGTGGGGAAGCGGATGTGGCTCAAGCAGTTGAGCTTTCGCCTCCCTCATGGGAGGTCCCGGGTTCGGTTCCTGATGCCTCCTAAAGAAGAGCAAGACAGCGAGCTGACGCGATGGGCAGGCACAGTGACCTGACTCAAGATGACTCACCGAAGAGACACAAGGAGGAAACACAATGATAGACACAACAAACAGGGAGTGGAGGTGGCTCAAGCGGTTAGGTGCTTCCTTCCACATGGGAGGTGTCGGGTTCAGTTCCGGTGCCTCCTAAAACGAAGATGAGCACACAACAAACAGACACAGAAAGCAGATAGCAAGCGCAAAACAACGAGGGGAGGGTAGAAATAAAAATAAATCTTTGAAAAAAAAAAGACAAGTGCGGGGCCCTCCTGTGTGTACAGCCCGGTGCAGCTGCACAGGTTGTGCGCTCAGGCAGTTGGGCCTGTTTCCCCTGTTTCCAACAGCTGGTGGGGATAGACGGGGTTCCCCGAAGCTGGGTGGTTCAGGGTCATGCTCCAAGGTCAGCTAGCCTGCCTTTGAATCCTGGATTTCCAGCTTCCTAGCTAATGATCTTGTGCGACTTTAACGTCTCTGGGTCTCAGTTTTCTCATCTGTAAAAAGGGATGTTAATAGTTCTTATCTTCTAGGGGTGTTGTGAGGCAGAAAAAAAAATAATGCAGGCACCTGGCCCGTGGAAGACACAACCATACCAGGTATTACAGTTATTAGTGCCCCCCTTCCCCAGACACAGACCCCATGGGACTGGCAGGCCCCAGCAGCTGTTACTTCTGTGCGGCTTAGTCTGAGCTGGAATCTGGGAGGCTGCAGCCTCCCTGCTTTCGGAGCCCCTCCTTCCCTCCCCATCCCCCAGGCTTTTAATGAGTTTAGTATTTTCATCAAATCATTCTTCCTACAACACAGGGCCAGGGGAGGCTAAAAATAGCTCCCCAAGTCACATGATGGCTCCAAATGCAGAGGCTCCCAGCAAAGGTACAAGTGCGACTCCCTGTTTCCTAGGAAATGAGAGTCATTGTGATGCCTGACGCCAGGCCGGCCGCCTGCCAACACAGCCAAGGGCAGCTGGCGAAGCACATTGTTTCCTGCGACATCCTCGCCTGTGACAGGGGGTCGGGGGAGTCGGGGGAGAACAGGGCGGGGTTTCAGAGAGCCGCTGGAACTGACAGGTCCGTGGCCTGGTGCCCTCTAGGCCAGAAGCTGCCCCTTGCCTTTAGGAGTCAGAGGTCCCTAAGGCAAGGGCTTCCTCACACCTGGACCCGTCTGTCCCCAAACCCTCTACCTGGGAGCCAGCAGGGAATTGCTTTGCTGACAGGAGGAGCAGGTTTTCTCCCAGTTCCCCATACTCCCTCCCCCTTACTCCCCTGTCACCCCCTTGCAACTAAAGGCATTGCATTATCTGAGTAATAAAGCAAGTGTATTGACACTGTCCTGTGGAAACCTTTCTGGGACCACCCATATCACTACCCCCACACAGAATAACTCTTAGCATCCTAGAGCAGTCTCATGGCTCTCAAGCTGGGGTGCATCAGAATCACGTGAAGGACTTATGCTGGTTGCTGGGCCCCAGCCTCAGAGTTTCTGATCTAGTAGGTCTGGGGTAGGGCCCAAGTATTTGCATTTCACTAGTTTCCAAATGATGAATAAATGAATATTTTTTTTTAAGATTTATTTTTTTTATTTATTTCTTCCCACCCCTGGTTGCTTGCATTTGTTGTATTTCTTTGTTGTGTGCTCATCTTCTTTTTTTAGGAGTCACCGGTAACCAAACCCGGGACTTCTGATGTGGGAGGGAGGCACCTAATTGTTAGAGCCACCTCTGCTCCCTGCTTTGTTGTGTCTCTCATTACATTTTCCTCCTGTCTCTTGTTGCGTCATCTTGTTGCATCAGCTCGCTGCACCTGCATGTTGCGTCAGCTCGCTGTCTTGCTGGTCTTCTTTAGGAGGCACTGGGAACCGAAACTGGGACCTCCCGTGTGGTAGGCAGGAGCTCAATCGCTTGAGCCACATCCATTTCCCATGAATGAGTATTAAGTTCTCCATACATGTTGGTTGAATGAGTGAATTAATAGCAGCTGCTGATAAATGTTTGCTACGTAAATGAATGAACACATGAGTGGCTAATAGGATCTCATTAAATGTCTACTGCCTGGTTGGGTGACTAGATGGGTTATCTGGTAAATAGGTAGATGGGTTGGGTTGGTGGATGGATGGATGGATATAGATGGAAGGAGGATGGGTGGGTTGGTGTATAGATGAATAGATGGGTGAACAGATGGAGAAATGGGCAGGAGGGTTAGTGGCTGGAAGATAGGTGGATCAGTGACTGGGCTTGGGAAGCAGGCCCATCACTTTGACTTGTTAACATGGGACACTTTGTGTGATGCCGACACTGCCCAATAGACGGCAGGGTGAGTGGCCCACAGAATCCCAGAGCACAGGGAGTTCACAGCCAGCAGGGCAGCCGGAGGGTTCTGGCCACCAGCTCTGGTTTAGGAAATGAGTGGGTGATGCATCATGAGCATCAGGAGGGGGCTGTGGAACTGTTTTAAATGTCAGGATGTCACCCAGATGGGCGATTGGGGCTTGACGTTTGTCATGTCCCTGAAGCACTTGTTTTAATGGCTAATTATTTTTCCTCTTCTGACATGGCTCCTTGGGAGGGGAGCTGGGGTGCTTGGCTGCAAGCCGGAGACCTGTGCTCAGCAATTGAATTCCATGACAAGCCAGAAATGAATTAACCCGACCTACCAGCTGCAGAGCAGACTGGAGGGCTGAGTACCCAGGCCCACCCAGGTGATGCTCAGCTGGGGGTCCCTTCCAGGGCTGGCTGGCACCTGCAAAGAGTCCAGAATGTGCCAAAATCCAGGTGGGTATCTATTTGGGGAGAGGCAGGTTGTTGGTTTTAAAGTTACTTGATTTTGATAAAAATGAAATTATTAACCATGTGTTAGAAAAACAGTGTTTACTACCTGTGGGACATTGTGTAAATGCCTCACCTGAATTATCCCATTCATCCTCACGTCCTTCCTTTGAGGTGGCCTGTCATCATCTTCCCATTGTCTTAATTTCCAGCTGTTAAAAGAAATACCATGCAATAGGTTGGCTTAAACAACAGGAATTTATTGGCTCACAGTTTTGAGGCTAGGAGAAGTCCAAAATAGAGGTGTCAGCGAGGTGATGTTTCTCCCCAAAGGATAAGGTGTTTTGGGGGTGGCTGCTGCATTCCTTGGATCCTTGACTTTTCCGCCACATGGCAATGCACATGGCGGCGTCTTCTCCTTTTGTCGCCAGGCTCCACAGATTTCCAGCTTCCATTCCTCCTGTTTTTCTCTATGTCCGATTTTTATTCTACTTATAAAGGACTCTAGTAATCTGGATTAGGACCCATCCAGTTTCACATGTGGCTATTGAGCACCTGAAATGCAGCCACTGTGATGGAAGAGCTGGATCTTGAATTTTGTTGAAGTTATTTAAATTGAAGCAGCCTCATGAGGCCAGCAGTTACCATACTGGACAGCGCAGGTCTACAGGTGTGAAAGAAACAGTCCTGGTCACAGAGGTGCTGCCTCTGCCCTGCCCCACCTCCTTTCTCACCCCTCCGCAAGAGGAGGGAGAGTGCCGTGGGGCTGAGCCAGGCTTACTGGGGGGCAGGCTCGCCCTGTGGTCACAGGACCCTCGCGAGGTGTAGCCCTTCCTCTCTCCTGGGGCTGGAGAGCTAAGTGGAAGTGAGGGCCGGCCTGGCCGGCTTGTCTTTCTCTTTTATGCTTCTCAGGAGGCCGAGCAGGCGGCTGGTCATAGCCCAGAGCCTACAGACTGGCAAAGCCTATGTGGGCCTTGGGTCTAAACTATGTGCTTAGTTCATAATAAAAGGGCCACTTTCCATTTCCTTCACCTGACTTCTCATGTGAGTTTGTCTCCCAGAAGAACTTTGTGGAGATGGGTGTGTGTGTGTGGCAGAGAGGGGGTGTTGTCTGGTCCTGGTTTGGCAGGAGTCAAGCATTCCCAGGTCCCTAAACCGTTCGCATCTAATAGGATCTTGAGCCCTAACAATGGCATTTCCTTATTTTTTTTCTTCTGATATTTTAATTTAAAAAAACAACAACAAAAACACAAAAAACTGCACATATAATATAAAAACACATTCCCTTTGTCAAAGATTAAAATAATTCAGAAGATCTTCCCCGTAGGTAAAATCACCTGTGGCCATCGCCCCAGTATTCCTTCTGTACACACACACCCAGTGCCATGCTTTTCCCACAGTGAAAGGGCTTGTACATTAGGTTGCTCTGTGACTTGCTTTTCTCACCTCCTATATCTTGGGGAATCTTTCCAAGTCTGTTACTGGAGTAGGCCCCATTCTGTTTCTTTTTTTATTTTTTTTTTATTTTTAAGAGGTACCGAGGATTGAACCCGGGACCTTAGACATGTGAAGCGCACACTCAACCACTGAGCGCCCCCCACTCCACCCCATTGCTTTTAACTGCTGCGGAGCATTCCATTGCATGCACGTCATGTGGTTTATCTAGTACTCCCTGTTGGTGGTTATTTGCTTTTTCTCTAGGTTGCAATATCACTAACAATGCTGCAGTGAGCATTCTTTGTGAACATGCGTGGGCATAAGACATGTGCACACGCATGTGGCAGGGAGTTGTGCAGATTATTTTGTTGTTGGGCAAGTCTTCACTCTCTCCCTTACCCCAAACTCCATGGGAGGAGTACACTTCCCACCCCACTGCCACGGAGCTTGGCCACATGAGTTGCCTTGGCCAGTGGCATGAGGGCGGAAGTGACGGTGGCAGAAACACGCCCCTTTTGAGCTCCTGCCATCGCCATGCGGATGACATCCCCCAGGGACCTACTGATCCAATGAGGACAGGGACATCGCCTGGGGCCCAGCTCAGCCACGCTAAGCCCGGTTCAGCCGAACCACTGCCAACCTGCCGGCCAGTGAGTGAGAAAATAAGTGCTCATTGTACTAAGGAGTTGAAATTTCAAAGTTGTTACACAGGAAGACTTGCCTGACATAGGAGTGAAAACAGGTAGAAATTTTAGTATCTATCAAAATGTTTACTGCACATGCCCTTTGGCCCAACTGTTGTACTTCCCAGAGTTTAGCCTTCTGAAATGCTTCATATCAAGATACGTGAACAACGATATTTAAATATACTCCTGCTTGATAAGAGAGGGTGTCCTCTCAGTCCCATTTTATGGATGGAGCTGCCAGGCACTGGGCTGTCCAATTACTGAGCAGCTCATACAGGGTGCCCATGGTGGGCAGGAGAAAGCCTTTGGTTCTAGATGCCCCCTCCCCCCAACACCCACTGTGGCACTCCAGGGGTAACATAGCACCCACAACTGCACCTGTTTGGGCATCCCTGGCCTTTTCTTTTCCTTTTTCTTTTTTTTAAGATTTATTTTATTTATTAATTTCTCCCCCCATCCCCCCTCTTGTTATTTGTGCTTGCTGTCTGCTGTCTGTGTCTGTTTGTTGTGTGCTTGTCTTCTTTTTAGGAGGTACTTGGAACTGAACCCAGGACCTCCCATTTGGGAGGGAGGTGCGCAATGGTTTGAGCCACCTCTGCTCCAGCTTGTTGTATCTCGCATTGTGCTTCCTCATTGTGTCTCTTCATTGTGTCACCTCGTTGCATCAGTTTGCCATGCCAGCTGGTCGCATCAGCTCACTGTCTTGCTTGTCTTCTTTAGGAGGCACCAGGAACTGAACCCAGGGCCTCCCATATGGTAAACGGGAGCCCTATCGATTGAGCCACACCCGCTTCCCAGCCACAGAGCTTTAGAACGTCTGGCTTGTGAAGCTTCCAGTCACATCATCGTAGGATACTTTAGCCCAGCAGGACCTGTGCTCCCCCCACCCCCCATTCCCCCACAAGTGGTTCCAATGCCCAGATGGCTGCCTGCCTGGTGCTCAAGACTGGCTGGAAAATGCCTAAGATAGAAGGCCTGGGCAAAGAATAATTTCCCATTGGATTGAAGTTGACTTGTTTTCTACTCACTCCCCAGTCAGCCAATCCCTTTTCACCAAACAACTGCCATTTCCTCAGACTCTTTTTTTTTTTTTCCTTCTCCTCCTCGTCTCCCATGGCCTCTTGGATGGGATCATATGAAAGCTTCCTTGGGTGGAAAGAGGCTCAGGGTGCAGCAGGGGCTGGCTGCCTGGTCTCCTGTCTCATTCCTCAGCTGCTCCCCCAAGGCTGAAGGGAATAAAACTGACTCCAAGCACTAGGTCCTGAGGACACCTCCGTAGAGAAATTTGTCTTTTGTTGGGGGAAAGCCCAGATGAAATCTCTGAGCTGGGAAATAGATCTGTTTGCTTGCTGTCCCCACTCGCCTCTCGGTTCATCTGTCACTGTTAGCTCAGTGCTGATAATTCTGTCGAGTTGGAGCTCTCGCCTGGTTTGGCAGCGAATTGAGTTGAGAAGGATTTTTTCCTCCGCAGAAACTCACTGTGTCCACGGTTAATTGTGGTGACTGCTGTTCTCAGAGTAGGGGACGGGGAAGTGGCGGCGTGTGGGGGGTTGAGCCAGCAGGGTCTTCCTGCCCAGCCACGACGGTGGGCATCTGTGAATCAGCTGGCGGTGTCGGCCACCCACAGGGAAGTGATGAGCAGAGAAAACCGTCCTCATCAGCCATCCTGGGATGTTCACAAGCCCATGACGATGGAGCTGCTCTGTCCCGGCTCTGCTAGAGGAGCAGCGTGATGGAGGAGGAGATGGCCGTTGGTTGAATCAGTGTGGGCACGTGGCTGATTGTCCACAGGCTGGCCAGTGACTTGTGGGTGGCCAGTGCACAGAGCTCTGCCCGCCTGATACAACAGCTTTCATCCCAGGGCCACCACACACTCTTCCCTCTGCTGGCAGCTCATTTAAGCCTCAGAACAACCCTATGAGGTGGGTACAATTATCACCAGTTTACAGCAGAGGAAACAGAAGTTCAGAGAGGTTCAGAAAACTTGCCTGAGGCCACATAACTAATAAGTGGCAGAGCCTGGATACAAACCCTGGGCCTGACGGTTCCACAATCACCCTCGAAACCACTGCCTCCCTCAAGGAGACTCTGGGTGGGAGAGACTGCTGGGACACACCCAAGGCCCAGTACTGGGGAAATCTGCTGAAGTATTGTTGGTGACAGGGGATATACCATGAGTCACCTAGGAGGTCCAACAGGACTGTTGCTTAGTCTCTGAGTCTCTTAGAGTCCCAGGTATGACAATAACTCTCCTTGCCCCCATTCAACTGCTTTGAGTAGCCAGAGTAGGTCTCCAATGGCTGCCAGCAAGAGAGCCTGCACCACGGAGCCTGATCCTAAGCCCTTGGCATTTTTTGGTTTACTTGCTTTTGCCTAAATTATCCAGCTATCTGCTGCTTCCAGAAATCATTCAGCTTGAGCTGCAGAAGCCAACTGCTTCCTTCCTGGGCTTGTTCTTCCAGAAGGAAACCTTTGCTCTGCTGTCCCCACTCTGGGTGATCTTTGTCACAGCCCAACCCAAACCCCAGCGTCAGCTCTTGTTTTGCTATGGTTGGAGTCCTAGGCCCGATGGCCTCTGGGAGATGCCCAGGACTGACCTTTGGCTGGTCTCGGGCACAGGGTGGGGGTGAAAATATTGCCTACTGTGTCCTCCCTGGTCCCAGCCTCCTGGAAGCAGCCTGGAGCGCTGGAGGGCCAGGCTGGAGTGGTCCTCTTGCTGGCAGCTCCCGGCAGGCGAACCGCTCAGGGCTCCACCACGCTGGCTCTGCTGCTTGCAGCATTCCCTGGCTGGGCCAACACTAATATTTACGTTTGAAGGCAAGGCTGCAGCTCAGGGCTGCTTCCCATCCCTGTGGCTCTCCTGGGTCCAGGGGATGGATTTGCAGAGTGGGATGTTGGAGACAGCCTCGGCTGGCTAACTGGGAACCACAGGAGATGGCAAGAACTCCAGTGGGCAGGGACTTGAGCCCAAGGTTTCAAATAACAAAATTAACTATAGGGATAATAACAGCAATTATTTATCAAGTGCTTACTCTTTGCCAGATGCTGGGACAAGTCTTTCTCATGCTTTTTTTTTGAGGTACCAGGAGCCGGTGATTGAATCTGGGACCTCGTATGTGAGAAGTCGGAGATCAACCACTGAGCAACATCAGCTTCCCTGAGTTGGTGTTATCATTTGTCTTGTTTGTTGTTTGTTGTTTTTGCTTATTTGGGAGGCATGGGGAACTGAACCCGGGACCTCCCATGTGGGAGGCAGGTGCCCAACTGCTTGAGCCACATCTGCTCCCCTCCATGCATTTCTTTTTACTTTATTTTGCACATTTAATAATTGAAAATATAAACAATTAAAAACTATAAAGTAAACACAGATGAATAAGTATATACATTTCTCAATTAAATGTACTAGATACATATAAAATTTTTTTTAAATCAAACAATGTGTTACACAGTATATTTGGTTCATAGTAATGCATTCATACAGTATTTGTCCTTTTGTGTCTGGCTTGCTTCGCTCAACGTAATATCTCTAGGTTTATCCATGTTGTCATATGCTTTACGACTTCATTTCTTCTTACAGCTGCATAATATTCCATCATGTGACTAGAACACAGTTTGTTTATCCATTTGTCTGTTGATGGACACCTGGGTTGTTTCCAACTTATGGCAATGGTGAATAATGTTGCTATGAACATTGGTGTGCAGATGTCGGTTTGTGTGACTGCTCTCAGTTCCTCTGGGTATATACTTTACTTTGGTTCTTACCCCAGTGCTCCAAGGCAGGTGTATCTTAGTTGTACAGACTGGTAAACAGAGGCAGAGAAAAGTAAGTAGGTTACACAGCTAGTAAGCGATCAGCAAATGTACCCTGGGAATTCTAAAATTCAGGGCCTACAGTGGCCAGGAAGTTTAATGTAATGAGTGAAGCTTGGTATTTAAGGCACTAGGGAGTGGTGGAGACTGGGACATATTAGAGAGGGAATGCTCCATCTGCCCAGCTCTAGCTGGTTGTAGCCACAAGGTAATGTGGACCTAATGGGCCAGATCATATGATTTTTAAGAGAAAATCTTAGCACATTTGTTTTCAAAATCAGAAGGAAAATACGTATTTATACATCTACAGGTTTTTATTTGAAGTCTTCCAATTTTCAAATGTTGGCAACACATTACTTTTCTAAAAAAACAACGTGGGAGCCAAGTCAAACACGTCTTCGGGTGATAACTCTGTTCTGACTGCAAAGCCCAGCTTGTTCCGCCCTGGGCTCTGCTTCCTCCATGCAGAAGGCAAGAGTGAGCCTTCAGCTTGAGCAGGGAGGCCCACAGTCTGTACCATCACTCCTAAGCCACCCTTAATTCAGACAGTCAGTTCCCTCCTGGACCCTACACTTTTTAGAGGGTGCTGTTCCTGCCCTTCCCCAGCTGGGCCCCCTCCTGCAAGGCGGAGGGTCTACTGGGCCAAGGGGATGCCCCCTCCACCTCCCAGAGCGCACATCTTCTCTTCTAGACCAACCTGTGGGTCCTGGGGACCCTGGAGTTCCCTGCCCCAAAGTCCTTGAGCAGTTATCCATAATTATATCCGTTATTATAATTGTGTCAGTTATCCATGATAAACCACCGAAACTTGGTGCTGTGAAACTACCATCATTTCATTACTATTATTGCCTCTCACAGTGTGGGGGCTGGCTGGGCCAGGGAAGGGCTTCTCCCTCGGTCTCTCCTGAGGCCCGGTCCTACCTGGAATCCTCGGAAGCTTCTTTCCCTCCCACTTCTGTGGTTGGCACTGGCTGTCATCTGGGACCTCGACCAGGACCACGGCTGGGTTGCTGGCCAGAACATCTGCATGTGGTCTCTCTGTGTGGCCTGGGCGTCATCAGTGTGGCGACTGGGTTCTGAGAACAAGCAGCCCAAGAGGGAGAAGCAGGAGGAGGCCGAGTCACCTTTTACGACCCGGCCTGGAGGTCACGCAGCGCCACTTCTGCCACACTTCATTGGTCACAAAAGCCTGCCGGGGTTCAAGGGAATGAGATAGAGGCTCTGTCCCTTGCTGGTGGTGAAGCAAGGCCCCAGAGTTAGAGGAGCACGTGGGAGGGGAGAGATTTTTCTGGTCATCTTTGGAAAGCTTAATCTGCAGCAGCCTGCCTGGTTCTCTTTCCTGAGGTCCTCCCAAGGATGGACCCCACCACGGGTGGGGCTGAGGGTGGGGACGGAGCGTGTTTGCAGGCTGGGGTGTCACCACGCTGCCGCACGCGGCCCCGTGACCCTGCGAGTGACAAGGACAGACTGCCGGGAGGGAACAGTCCCCACTGAGAGCCACTCACAGATGAGGCAGAGGCCGGCTTCTTGGGTATGTGATGGTGGCCACCGCCAAGAAGGAAGGGGCGCAGGGAGGAGAGACCCAGCTAAGCGAGCAGCTGTGGGTCTGCCAACCTCCCAGCTCCTGCATCCTGACTGGGTGCGCAGAGAAGGGTCAGCGTTGTCATTGCTGTGAGGATCGCGCCTGGTGCTGCCTTGAGAGACTTTTGCTGGAGGGAAAAGACAAACACACACCAGCTGTCCAACAATAAAAGTCATTGGGTAAATTGGGGCCAAACCGCAGGCCTTTGTAGAAGGAAGAGGTGAGAGCACCAGTTCTCAACCCTGGCTGCAAATCAAAGTCACCTGGGGAGCTCTAAGATGTCCCAATGGCCAAGTCTCACCCATCCCCAGAGATTCTGGTGCAGTTGGACTGATTTGCAGCCTATGCATGGGGATTTTTTTTTTTTCATTAAAAAATTTTTTTTAAGTTTTATTGAAGTATATCATTTATACATGAACATACATAAACAATAAGTGTATTGGAAAAGTTGTGAACTTAAAAAACAAACATGCATAACATCATACAGGGGTCCCAGATATCACCCCTCCACCAACACCTTGCATTTGTTGTATAACATTTGTTACAAATTATAAAAGAGTATCATCAAAGTATTACTACTTACTATAGTCCATATCTTACATTTGGTGTATTTTCCCCCCAACCCAGCCTATTATTTTTTAAAAATATATTTTTATTACAGAAGTTGTGAACTTACGGAACAATCATGTATATGTGTAGAATTCTGCATGGGGATATATTAAAGCTCCCTGTTGCTTCTAATGTGCAGCCGAGTTTGAGACCCACTGAGCCAAAGGAGGACTAGCCAGAGGGAAAGGTTCCTGGGTCTTGATTATGGGAATGACTTGAATGGCTAGAGAGGACAAGAGAAGGCATTTCAGCTGAGGGAAACAGCTGGAGCAAAAAGAGGTGGTGGGAATAAGCATTGCAGAATCGGAGGTAATATTAGGGAAGAATATAATAAGATTGGATAACCTAAGGTACAAGTGCTAGTAATAGTAATAAAAAAAAAAAAAATAGCTGCCATATGCCAGACACTGTGTTAAAGGCTTTACTGATACAATCTCATTTGGTCCTCTCTACGTCCCTGTGAGGTAAGTATTTTAATCTCCATTATACAGATGGGAAAACTGAGGCTCAGACAGACTATCCCACTTGCCCATGGCTAATCCAGAGCTGGGATATGAACCTATGACTCTCTAGTTATGAAGGTGATACTCAGAGGATCCTTGACGCAAACACAGGAAAATCTGAACCTGACATAGAGGTAACAGGGAGCTGGAGTAAATTGGTTGCCAGTGAGTGGCAAGTTGGAGAAGTTACTTGTGAAGAGATGAGCATGGCAGGGTGGTGTGTGTGTGTGTGTGT
>JAQZBX010055539.1:0-18407 GCA_029593785.1 Cabassous unicinctus | reverse complement strand
GCCCCGGGAAGCGAACCCGGGGCCTCACACATGGTAAATGGGGGCTCTATCGGTTGAGCCACACCCGCTTCCTGTTGTGAGGGCTTGCTGCATCAGCCCACTAGGCTGCG
Organism: Cabassous unicinctus; assembly: GCA_029593785.1. Lineage (NCBI taxonomy): Eukaryota > Metazoa > Chordata > Mammalia > Cingulata > Chlamyphoridae > Cabassous > Cabassous unicinctus. The sequence goes on along the minus strand of JAQZBX010055539.1, from coordinate 18,297 downwards.
CGGGCCGGCCTGCCCTCACAAGGAGGCCCCGGGAAGCGAACCCGGGGCCTCCCATATGGTAAACGGGGGCTCTATCGACTGAGCCACTCCCGCTTCCCTATAAGTTTCTTATACATCCTTTCAGTGCTTTTTTGTGCAAATATAAGGAAATTAAAATGCATTATTTTCCACTCTTATTTTTAAAATATATTACAATATGCACACTGTGTTGCACAGTGTATTCCTATTATCCCCTCTTTGTTATACCATTCTAAATATACTATGTAACTTTATCACATAAAAATTTATCCTGGTGATCCACCTATCCAATAATAAAGACCTTCGTCATTCTTTTATACTAGCCATAGTACTTCATTGTGTTGATGTACCATAGTTTAATCAATTTTTAAAATATTTAATGCTTCTAAAAATACGCAGTAAGGAAAACATGCAACATTAAACATTGTTTATTGAATCCTATGCAAAATATAGATAAAAATTATTATCTTGAGACTAAGAATCATTTAAAATAATGATCTTCCCTGAAAGTTACCTATTTTAAAAAGGAACAACATTTTTCCCTCTTAAAATCCTATTTATCCAAATACTTCATTCCATTCTAGCTGTCTTCTAGGGTGGGAAGAAGGTAGAAAGAGAGCAAGGGAGAAAGGGAGGAAGAATGGGAGAAAGATAAGGAGGAAGGGAAGGAGGGAAGGAGGAAAGGAGGAAGGAAAGAAGAGAGGCAAAAAGGAAGGAAAGAGGAGAGGGAGGGAAAATAAAAGGGAGGGAAGGTAAAATTTCATAATAATTAAGGTTTAATATTATCCAACAATGTCAGTCTGGCTAAACCTAAAAGTGCTCTTCTAGCATATATTTACATTAAAGAAACTATGATATGAATGCAATGAGTTGTCTAATTAGAACCAAAGCACATTTATCCTGGGTGCACATGCTCTTAAGTCAGAGCTACAGCTTAAATTTCTCTAAAATTATCTCCGCCTCGTTCCTATTTTCCCCTTAAAACCTTTTATAATTCATTCTCAGTGGATACATTCTACACTTTTAAGAAATCTTTTGAAGTAACTGCTTTTTCAGCATCTCTCTGATATAAATTCATTCCTCCAACCTTCCATTAGCATTCCCTAGAGGTCTACTCTGTATTCCCAGCTGTCCTTCATTTAAATCAGCTTCAGATCAGTTGCTCTCACATTTTCCTTTTACCTGCTCTAAAGAAGGGTCCTCCTTACTCTATCCCATCCTTTCTTCTCAATAACCAGATTCTTAAACAGACCACCAGAGCACCAGATTTGTAAATGTATCCAACTAAGCACAGATAACTCCTCCTCATGATTTCACAGGCATCTCAAACTCAATATGTTCAAATGGAATCCATCTATACCTCCCCTAACCTATTCCTTCTCCGTTGTGTTCCTTAGTTCCATAAATGGCATTACCATTCACCCAACTGTTCAAGCAAGAAGCTTAAGTGTCTTGACTCCTTTATCCTCCCCAAAAAATCAAGTATCAAGTCCCTCATACTAATATTGGAATATGCCCATATTTCTCAAATCTACTGTCACCATTTTTGTACCCCCCTGTCAGGTCAACAGTCATTCCTCTCCCTTGGAATGCTTCTGTAGTTTCCTAATTTGTCTTGTTGTATTTAACACCATCTCCCTCAGATCTAGTTTCCTCTTAGCAGACAGATTATTCCTTTAAAATAAAATTTTATAGCTTCTCAGTGCCGTTAGGCTAATAACCCAAATCCTTAAATTCTTCAAGGCCCTGCCAAATCTGGCCCCTACCTATACCTATACCTATACCTATACCTATACCTATACCTATACCTATACCTATACCTATACCTATACCTATACCTATACCTATACCACTCTTCTTTTCTTTTAATCTGTACTATAGCCAAATTGACTGTCTTTTAAATTTTCAGGTGTATCAAAATCTTTTTCTACCACAGAGCCTTTGCAAATGATGTTTCTTTGCTTGGTGCACTCATTCTCTTCTTTGCTTATTCAGCTTTAATATCTTCCATGCCCAGGCCCCACCCTATCCCAAAGACACAGGTAAAAGAATCTTTCCAATCTTGCATTCTTCCTTCCTAACAGTTCATTAATAATGATTATTTAATTGACTGGATTCAAACTTTGGCAATCTGCCTGCCCTGGAGTACAGAATCTATTTTCATAAATTTTATTATATATTACTTCTTCTATGTTCCAAAACTACATATATAAAGATGCTGAGGGAGAGTGGGATACAAAACTGAAATTAAAGGGTAATTAGGAGGCAAGGAGAGCAGAAATAGAAGAGCATGTTTAGGGTGGCCTAAATCTCTGTTGCAGGTAAAGTAGAAAAAGAGTAATTATAATTGCCTAACTTGGCAATTTTAATTTGTGAGACATATCCCCCTTGGCTGTCTGATGAAGTAGATCAGTCCTTCTCAGAATGTTGTTAAAGCATAAATAAAATATATGGATTACATAAGAAAGAAACAGATTATAATGAAATAAAGTGTCAAAAAAATTAAATGCCAAATTTGTGGTATATTGTAATGCATGCCCTTCCTTACTAATAACATATTAGATATATCTAGAACTATGATATCATATGAATTTTGACAAAGTCACAAAACTGCTAACACTATTTTTAATCTTACCTTTATAATTAAAAGAATTTTAGGTTAGAGGTTAGTAAAAGTAAAGATGTAATTTTTCTTCCATCAAAGTTCACAGATCTCCCTAAACAGCACCATCTGCATCTGGGTAAGGGAGCCCATTAACTTTTTATGATCGTTACCTTTTTCTTTCTCTGTTCAAGTAAACATTTATAAAAATGGCATCAAAGGCAAAGTAGACATGTTTGAATGACTTTATGCCTAATTTTTATTAGCATACTCAAGGGAACACAATATAGTTCCACATCTAAGGTGGACCAATTGATGACAATTAAAAGTTTAATAATAGATATTAATAAGCCAGAAAAAGAAATGAACTATAAAGCAGACATATACAAGCATATAATCATGTCCTATAAATTATTTACCCTACCTATGAAGACCCTGTCACATAAAGAATAAAGAACATACTGTGATTAGGAGAAAAAAAACAAAAAAAAACCCTTTTACCATGTGTCTCAGAGTAGCCTTTGCTATTTCACTGGTGCAACTTCCTCCAATCCTCCTCTTTCTACAACATTATAGGGGAAAAAAAAAACCTGCAGTAAATTCAGTTAGATTTAAGCTTCCAGCCATAATGGAATTACTGATACTTAGATCTGCCTTCTCACTATATGCAACTAGATAATTGTATAAAATAAATTAAACAGTTTCAGACAGTGGGCATCAGGCAGTGTAAATCTGTAGGAAGGAAAACAAATGAAGTGAGCCCAGTAATCATGCTGGCTTTCAGCCTGGAGACAATTTCTGGGCTGTGGGATAGGGAGGAAAAACCTAAGTAGAGCACAAAGGTCTTACTAAGGTGCAAAAAGGATATTGGAGCTCAGGAAAATTGAGATGACTGGAATTTGTAGGGCACAATAGCAGAGATAAGAGAATTATGTAGAAAAAGAGCTCCAGAAATCAACACGAGAGTTCCCCTAGTCTTTGGCCAAACACTAGGCTGTGCATGATCGGCTGAAATCCTCACAAAGACAGGCAAAGAAAATAACTAGAGGGAAAAAAAGCAAAATACCAGAAAGCTTAAAGCTCAACAATAACCAGAGCTCCTATAGGGCTAAGAAACATTTGAGTTCCAATCAGATAGAGTGGAAAGGCCTCAGTGAATACTCAGGTTATTCATTAGTGACCTGAGAAGGATCACACCTCAGAAGATTGTTAAACTGTTCCTAGAGTAACATTTACTTTAGATCCACTCTAGCAAAGCTTAAAAACATATCTTCAAAGAATCAAGCTGCTCCACAAGTAACTTAACTGTTATCAAAAGAAAATTAAACATTCTTTAAAGGAAGACAACAATATCCAGACACCCACCAAAGTAATAGTTACAATGATCAGCATCTAATACAAATGACTAGACATTCACAGAAACAGAACAATGTGATCCATAACCAGGAGAAATATCAGCAAATAAAAGCAAGCCTAGAAATGAGAGAGATGATGAAATCAGGAGACAAGTACATTAAACCAGATATTATAACAATTTTCAAGGATTTAAAGAAAAATCTAAACATGAGAAAAGAAATGGATGAAAAAAAGAAACCAAAATGGAACTGATAACTGAAAAATACAATATCTGAAATGAGAAATTCAGTGGATGAGTTTAGACACTGCAGATGAATAGTTCAGAGAACATGAAGATAGGGAAATAAAAACCATCCAAAAATAAAAGGGAAAAGAATGAAAAAAATGAACAGTACTTCAGTAACATGTGGGACAATGTCAAAGTCTTCCATACATGTAACTGGAGTACAGAGTAGTGGGGGGAGGGGTGAAGAAGTATCAGAAGAAATTTTGAAGAAATAATTGCAGAACATCTTCCAGATTTGATAAAAACTATAAAACCACAGATCCAAGAAGCTCAACAAGCAGGGTAACCATAAAGAAACCTACAAGGCAAATCATAATAAAACTGCTAAAAACCAGTGATAAAGCCTAAATTAAAAAAAAAAAATTATTTCCCCAACCCCCCTTGTTTTGTGCTCACTGTCTTGCTCTCTGTGTCCATTCGCTGTGTGCTCTCTGTGTCTACTTGTCATCTCTTTTTCTTGTCTTCTCTTTAGGAGGCACCAGGAACCGATCCTGGGACCTCCAACATGGAAGAGAGGCACTCAATTGCTTGAGCCACCTCAGCTCCCTGGTTTGTTGTGTCTCATTGTCCCTTCTCTTTGTCTCTTTTTCTTGTGTCAGCTCTCCGTGTGGGCCAGCTCGCTTTCACCAGGAGGCCCTGGGAAACAAACCCAGGACCTCCCATATGTTAGACGGGAGCCCAATTGCTTGAGCCACATCCACTTTCCAAGCCTAAATCTTAAAAGCAGTAAAAAATATTACAGAAATTTCTTCAAACTGTAGAAAATGATTCCAAATGGAAACCCAGATACAGGGAGAATGGAAGTACAATGTTTATAAGGCTCTCATGTGATATGTGAAATGGAATAATTTTATTTGAAGATAAACTGTGCTAAGTTAAAGATGTATATTGTAACCCCACAACAGGCATTAAAAAGATAAAATAAAGAGTTATAGCTAATAAGGCAATACCACCAAATATACAATATATTCAGTTAGTCATTACTTTTAGTTATGCCTTCTTTTATGAGTCAAGAGATAAACTACTACTTAAGAGTGTAATATACACTAGTAGTTTATTTTATTTTGCACAACTATTACTTAGTTTCTCACTGAATAAAAACAAAAGCGCCTCAGAATACAGGCACTCCAGAAATTCTATAAATAAATACCATTCTACCAAAAAACAATTATAGGTTTCTACTGAGATAAATACAGAAGATTTCTTACCAAGATAAAGGATAATTTTTATCAGTCAGACCTGAAGATATCAAGCAAATTGGAATCACTAAATTTTAAATTAAGGCTCAGAGGTATAAAACTTTTCTCCAAGTATGAATTAATAGTAGAATATAAACCATCATTTCTAATACAATTCAAGACATTTTAAAAGTAGATTTCACTCCTGAAAAGACCTGACAGGAAAAAAGTTATTTTGTCTCTACTTCTAAAACCAACACAAGAAGCAATAACAACTTTCCAATAATCCCCCATGCAATTTAAAATACTAAACTCTGAGGGTGATGCATTATTTTAATGAATACAGAGTAAGGAACCTCAATGATACCTGAAAGCTATTTTATTATATAAAATATTTTGCTTCAGAGAGCCTAACCAGCTGGTACCATTTGCCCAGAGGGACAGCTGTTTTTTAAAGTTTCCCTATCTCAGCATGTTTCCAACTGCCAGTTCTAACTGTATTCAATCCCATAGTGACAGAGAATGCTTTAAGAGAAATGGCTCATTAACTGTGAATCTATGACGTCCACTCTCTTCAGTGAATTCAAATTAAACCTACAGATTTGCTAGCTCATAACAGAATTCCCTACACAGCTTTTGTAGTTCTTCCTTTGTACTGTAGACTCAAAGAAAAATATTCATACCAGCTACTACAAAATCTTTTGCTTAGCCCTAAAAATGTACTAAACATAAAACTGATAGTGGAAGTATATCTTCAAAAATTATAAATTATAGATTTTTCATAAAATAAGAACTGCTAAATAAAGAATTTCCTTTATAATGTAATTGGCTTACAACTTTGCAGAGACTCTATTGGACAATAAAACCCAAATTTAAAATGTACAGTAGGTTTTTAGAAAATTCCCAGTAACAACTCTAAAAGGAGACTGACCTCACAGGATTATAAGAATTACATGAGATAATGCATATAAAAAAGCTATGAAAACTGAAAATTAGTTTTTAAGACTAAGATATTTTTATTATCGATATTTCTAAAAGTAAATAACCTTTATAGATATTTTGGAAAGGATTATAATAAAACAAGCATGGTCCATTTTAGGCAAATGCATACCACATGTGTGTATAGCAAGAGCATATTACTAGGACAATAATCATAGCAATTCAAAATAAAATTTCATAGGCCTGTCCCAAATCAGCACAAACATAAAAGATTTGCTAAAACAAAAAGAAACTTCTGGGAAATTACCATGTTGGATATGCAATGATTTGGAGACAAAGTCACAGAAATTATGGTCCCTTCTTCATTCTTTCCCAAATCCTCTTCCCTAAATAGAAGCATAGAGCTTGAAGGATGATCAAATGTGTGGAGAGCAAGTCTCTTCTCTGCAGATTACAGGGACATTTTTTTTGTCAAGTATGTCAGCCCAAACAACTTTTGAAGTGATTCAGAGACTATCACTAGGAAGTCTGTGAGAATTTTTAGCTAATAATATTATCTATTTATCTATTTATCTTAGATCTACACCTATCTACCCACCTACCTATCTATATACACACATAAACCTATATGCATAAATACACTCTCTAGGAATTGAATCTATTTCTGTCCTTAGAAAACTAAACGAATAATTATTTGTTTCTTCTTTACAGATATACAATGGATTTTTAAAACCATGTAGTAAATTCAGACAAATATCTTTATGAAATCATTAAAATAATGAATAGGAGCCTATTCAAACTTAGGATAGGGGATTTACTGACCTCGAGTTGGTATAAGAATGCAGACAGCTAGAGTTGAGACTCTAAAAGAGCATTTCACCAGTTCTAAGATTTGTAAGACTGCTCTGTGCACTATGGTGTCTCAAATAAGCCCGGACTGATCCACAAATCCATTAAGTCAGACATGAGTACAGATGAATACATTTTCAGTACCCCAGTATGGTTTCAACTAGTTATTCTACATTCAGTAAGGTAGTTCAGAACCCTAAGCAAAGCTAAAAAGTACATACAATCTTTTCACGTACAGTACACACTTCTTAGAAATCAAAACCCACATTTAATTGCTTAGGTTTGGGAAGCCGAAAGATTATACATTTCCATAGACTGTTATTCCCTCCTTCAAATTATATATGCTTCAACTCCTGGAAAAAGTTACTCCTTTTATGTGATTTTCTAATCTCATGAAATCAATTAAGGTCTGCCTCTCATTACTTCATCAGTAAAAACAAGCCAAACACAACTTTCTGTACTGTAAACATTTTCAATCACCATAGTCAATGGCATACTAGTTTTTGTTAAGGTATTCCATACAATTTTGAATAATGGTATCTTGGCCCAAAATACTCATTCTGAAAAAATTAAGTTCCAGAAATCTGTCTAAATTCCATGTCATACTGCAAAGTAATCACAATTCCTCTGTTCTGAGCAAACAGTTCACAGATGCCTATAAAAGAGAGATTCCCAATAGTGTATATGTCTGTACACATACACACACACACACGGATATGGGTATGTGTGGATGCTTTTAAGTGTACTCCCTAAAGGAAAAAGAGGCTCAAGGAACAATTTGTTCAATCTCTCCTTTAAAAATCAGAAAGAAAACTGACAAATTCACGAAGAGGAATAAAATAAAGAGTGTAATGAGAAGGCCCATCTGCCTATGACATAATAGCCAAGCATGATTTTTTAGAATCTTTTCACTTTAACTAATTTAACAAACTGTTCTTAAAACCTAGAGAGTTTGAGATGGGGACCTGGGGATAGGGTGAGGAGGGGGATCAATTAGCGTATATTTTAAAGTCAAATTCAGTTTATGTTATTGGTAATAACAGAATTTAGGCTGATTTTTACTTCCATTATTTCCAAAATCCTAATCAATTTTGAGGAAGGAAAGAAATAAGTAAAAAATATGTATACATTTAGAAACTATCCTTCTTTTGGCTCTAAAAAAAATACATTTGTAAAATATTTGTATGAAAAACAAACTAAATATATTGCAAACTATATTTCAGGCAAAATATATTTTGCATTAAATAGCTACCTGAATACAAATTTTTTACAGAGTGCAGCAAGATGATAAAGATTTAGTACAAAAGGACATTGGCTCAGAACACCACACCAGATGAACATAAAAGGTTAATTTTAATAATCAAATTCATAATTCATCTAATCTAGGAAATGCCAAGAGTAGTTTAAAGAGATATTCCATTTAACATGAACTAATGTACCAACTGTCAGTAACAGTGACGATGACTAAATGATTCTGAAATACAATATGCTTGTGTTTAATGACATCAATAGACATGTAGGAAATTTACAATAGATTATTTGCCCAGTTACTGTTGATGCTTGTAAAACCATTACCAGTCTACAAACCTTATTCTACTTTTAGAACTGACCAGATTTCAAGGAAAGAAAAAAAATCATGAAACATATTATTATTTTCTTAAACAGGTACATTTCAATGAAAAACATAATTTTAAGAATGCTATGCTTTTGTTTTGGGCACAGAAAAACATATCTAAGCATTATTCATATTATTTCTCTCCCCTAAAGTTAACATACTTTAATGCCATATGGGCACAAATTTACTTCTGTTCATTTAAACTTGCAATTAAACTTTATAACATAGAAAACTGCTAAAGTAAAATAATCCTATTCCACTGAAAGACATTTTTTTTTCTAAAATAACATGGGTGATGTGCCAAATGGCTGGGATGGTGGCTCATTATACCTTCAGAGAGAATCCAAGTTTGAGGCTTATCTTGGTTTCTCACACGTAGCAGCAAAAGCTTGGAGTGTTAAAAGGGTTAGAAAGGGCAGAGCAAATGTCTGAATTGAGTGAATCTTTTCAGAGGGGAATCAGTTGTTTAGTAATCTAATGAGCAGTGCATAACTAATCTATTGATCAGTGCATTTTTATGGTAACTTTATTAAATTAAAGAGTCTCTCATATATAAAATATTCACAGAACAAAGTCCTTGAACTGCCCAGAAAATGTTCCCTTTTATTTCATTGGTGTCAAATCTTTTCACATCATAAAAAAACATTTAATGACTGAAAGATATAACTTTTGAAATTCTTATCTATAGGGAATTGGAAAGCTAATACACTTTCAGAAAAGTAAGCAGTAGGATCTGATCCAGCATTTCATTAATCCTCAATGTATGTTCATAAAAGTGGGTAAATGAAAAGGTAAGGCATCTCCAGTTACAGTAGGAAAGCCAAAGAAAGATTTCAAAGGAATCAAGCAGAAATAAGGGGGGTGGGGGGTGGGGGGTGGGGAGCAGAGGCTGGAAAAACACAGCAGCATTCTTCATAGCATCTTTAGGATCAACAGTTGTAAATTTTCACTCCATATTTGGGAAGTTCGCAAAATGTTGCTGGGGCACTTAAATTATTCAAGTTTAATAGCCTTGCACTAATTTCAGCTGTTGACATCATGACAAATAGGCCAAAAGTTAAATCTGCCTCAAAATTAGAATAAAAATATTTCGTTTTTTGAAATTGATATGAATCACAAATTCAATTATATTAGTAAACTTCATAAAGAACATAAAAAATGTCTACAAAAAAATTTGCAGCTAACAACAGTACACTTAATGGGGAAAAACTGAATGTTTTCCCCCTAAAACTAGGAACAAGGCAAAGATGTCCACTTTCACCACTCTTACTCAATATGGCACTGGAAGTTTTAGCCAGTGTGATAATGCAAGAAAAAGAAACAAAAGACATACAGATCAAAAAGGAAGAAATTAAAACTTTCTCTGTTTACAGATACCATGATAGCCTACCCAGAAAACTCCAAAGAATCAACCCAAAAGAACTCCTAAATAAGTGAGTTAGGTAAGGAACACAGGATACAATATAAACATACAAAAATCCAAATATACTTCCAAATACTAGCGTATACCTGGACTTCAAAATTTAAAATTTCATACCATTTACATCCATCTAAAAAATGAAATAGGTGTATAACGAACAAAGTGTGTATAGGACTTGTATGCTGAAAACTAAAAAATCCTGAAGAACTCAAAGATGTGAAAAAATGAAGAGACATACTGTATTCATGGATTTAAGACTCAACATAGTAAAGGTGCCAATTCTCCACAAATTGATACAAAGATTTTAACACAATTCCAATCAAAATCCAAGCAAGATTTTCATATGTATAGTATATGGAAAGACAAAGGAACTAGAATTACTAAAATTTTGAAAAAGAGGGAGCGGATTTGGCTCGAGCAGTTGAGCACCCGCCTCCCACCTGGGTTCAGTTCCCAGTGCCTTCTAAAGAAGACGAGCAAGACAGCTAGCTGACATGTCAGGCTGGCACAGCGAACTGACGCAACCAGATGAGGCAATGAGAAGACACAACAAGAGACACAAGAAGCAGGGATAGGATGTGGCTCAAGCGATTGGGTGCCTCTCTCCCACATGGGAGGTCCGGGGTTCCGTTCCAGATGCATCCTAAAACAAAGAAGACGAGCAGACACAGAGAGTACACAAAGAGCTGACACAGAGAGCAGACAATGGGGTGGGGGGGATGAGAAATAAATTAAAAATCTTAATTTTTTTTTTTAAAAAAGAAAAAGAAAGTAGGAGTGATCATTCTACTCAATATCAAGACTTATTATATAGTTACAACAATCAAAACTACATGGTTTTGACAGAGGAACAGAATATAGATCAATGGAACAGAATAGAACACAAAAATATGCCAAGGTTGATTTTTGACAAAGTTGCAAAAGTAATTAAATAGACAAAGGAGAGCCTTTAAAATCCATGATGCTGGAGCAACTTGACTTTGATAGGCAAAAAATTGAACTTCGACCTAAGTCTCATACGACCTAAGTCTCATACCTTATACAAAAATTAACTCAAAATAGAATATGGATTTAAATGTAAAACATAGAACTATAAAATTTTTAGAAAAAAATCAAGAGAAAATCTTCAGGATCTAGGACTAGGCAAAGAATTCTTAGATGCAACACCAAAAGTATAATCCATAACATAAAAATTGGTAAATTGGACTTCATTGGATTTAAAAACTTTTGTGCTGTGAAAGACTTGATAGAATGAAAAGACAAGTGAATAGGAGAATATATCTGCAAACCAAATATCTGACAATGAACTAGTATTTAAAATATATAAAGAACTTTCAAAATTCAATAGTAAAAAAAAAGCAAACAATCTAACTAGAAAATAGGCAAAAGAGACATGGAGACATTTCACTGAAAATATACAAATGTCAAATAAGTACAAGATGTTCAACAGCATTAGCCATTAGGGAAATGCAAATTAAAACTATGAGATATCACTATACAACTACCATATGAATAAAATTTTTTAAAAATGACAACAACAAATGCTGATGAGAATGCAGAGAAACTGGATCACTCATACATTGCTAGTGGGGATGAAAAATGTTACACCCACTCTGAAAAACAGTTTAGCAGTTTCTTACAAAATTAAATATGCATTGTTCATTCCCAAGTCTTGATGATTTGGGGATGGTGATGCCCATTCTGCTTCTAATTGACAGGGGGCTTAGATCCTGTAGCAGTTTGGCAGTTTGATATAGTTATGAATTCTAAAGAATAGATATTGGATTATGCTTGTAAACTGGTCTGTTTATCTGATCATGATTAAGTTATGACTAGGTCTTTGATTGGGCCAAGTCAGTAGGGCATTGAGCCCCACCCCTTGGTGGGTGGGGAATCAAAGATAAAAGACATGGCAAAGGACAGAGTTGGAGTTTTTTAGTTGGAGTTCTGATGTGTTTTAATGCTGGAGCCCAGGGAAGTAAGCACACAGAGGAGCTTGGTCGTGAGGAAGGAGAGAAGGCTCCGGGAAAAGAGACGAGCCATTTGCCTAACAGTTCACAGCTGGCTTTGTGGAGAGAGGCAAAGCCTAGAGAGCCTCATAGTCTACAGCTGACCCTGTGGAGGAAACAGAGGCGCTGAGCCCAGAGAGAGGCAAGCCTCAGGAAGAGAGAAACCCAGGAAGTCTGAACCCTGGCAGACGTCAGCAGCCATCTTGCTCCAACACATGGCAACAAACTTTGGTGAGGGAAGTAACTTATGCTTTGTGGCCTGGTAGCTGTAAGCTTCTACCCCAAATAAATACCCTTTTGTAAGTGGCAATAGATTTCTGGTAATTTGCATTTGCACCTCTTTGGTTATTACAGATCCCATGGCACAGATGGATAGAGTTATCTTGCTTGCAATTGCAGATACTCTCTGTTCCTTGGAATAGGCATTGTCCATCATCTCCTTGTACTAAAGTTGACTTATTATTCTACTATAGTCTTATTATTATTCTAGCACTGGAAAAACTCTTATCATTGATGTAAATTCAGTGGCCACCAGAGGTTCTGAGGGATGGGAGCGGGAAGAATAGTTGTAATAAGGGGGCATTTTCAGGACATTGGATTTGTCCTGCATGACACTGCAATGATGGATAAAGGCCATCGCATATTTATCATAACTTACAAAATTGTGCAAGAAAGAGTGTAAACTATAATATAAACTGTAGTCCATGGTTAGTAGCAATGCTTCAATATGGGTTCATCAATTGTAATAAATGTACCACACTAATAAAGGATGTTAATGTGGGAAAGTGTGGGAGGGGAAGGGAGGGGGCATATGGGATTCCCTTATATTTTTTATGGAACATTTACATAATCTAGAGCTTCTTTAAAAATAAAAAAAATAAAGAAAAACAAATAAATATACAATTATCATATGACCCAACAACTATATTCCTGGGCATTTTCCCCAGAGAAATGAACACTTAATCTGGCACAAACACCTATACACAAATACTTGTTAGCACTTAATTTCTAACAGCCTGTATAAGTCAGCCAAAGGGGTGCTGATGCAAAGTATCATAACTCTGTTGGCTTTTATAAAGGGTATTTATTTGGGGTAGAAGCTTACAGTCACAAGCCCCTAAAGAGTCCAACTCAAGGTACCATAAGAGGCATTTTCTCACCCAAAGTCTGTTGCCACATGTTGGAGCAAGATGGCGGGTAATGTCTACAAGGGTTCAGCCTTCCTCTTTCCTCTTAAGGCTCCATGGTCCCAGCTCCTTCTGATCTCAGCTGTAGGTTGGCATAGGGCTCATCTCTCTTCTTCTGGGGCTCGTTTCTTTCCAGACTCAGCTGCTTTGTTCTCTCACAAGGTCAGCTGTTAACTATCAGGCCCATCTCTCTTCCTGGGGCTACAGGGTCCTCTGTGTATATTCTCTGTGTATCTACTTCCATATCTTCTTGATTGAGTATCCATTTATATAGCCTACCAAGGGGAGCGAGGACTCAACCCTGCATGCTCTAATGACGTGGTCTAATCAAAACCCTAATCTTAACATAATTTAATCAAAGGTATCTCAGCTGAATCTAATATAATCAAAGGGTTATTACACCCAGAGGTACAGACCAGTTTATAAACATAATCAAATATCTTTTTGGAATTCATAAATAATCTCAAACTGCCACACCACCCTATAGTGGAAACCACCCAGATGTACTTCAACAGGTGAATGGTTAAAGAAACTGTGGTCATCCATATAATGGAATACTATTCAGCAATTAAAAAAAAGAATGAACTATTAAAACATACAACAATCTGGATGAATCTCCAGAGAATAAGCTGAGCGCAAAAAGCCAATCCCAAAAGGTTACATATTCACTCTGTGATTCCATTTATGTAACAGTCTTAAAATGATAAAATTACAGAATTTGAGAGAAGATTAATAATTGCCTAGGTGATATGGAGGGCACTGGGGTGGAAAAAAGTAAGTGTGGCTTTAAAAGGGCAACATAGGTGATCCTTGCGGTGATGGAAATGTTCTATATCTTGATTATATCAATGTCAGTATCCAGGTTGTGATATTATACTCAAGTTTTGCATGATGTTTCTTGTGATGGTTAAGGTCATGTCAACTCGGTTACATTATGGTGCCCAGTTGTATGGTCAAGCAAATGCTAGTATGATTGTTAATGTGATGCTATCTCAAGGATTTAAATCACTAGTAAGATTATTGCATTTAGCAATGAGAGAGGTCTCATCCAATCAGATGAAAGCCTTAAAGGGAGAACTGATGATTTTAGCAGTCAGTAGGACTGCTACTTTAGCCAGCCAGCTTCTTCTAGGGAATTCATCAAACCCTTCATCAGAGATCCCAGCTTTTGGCCTGCCCTATGACATTTGGACTTGCCCATTCCCATAGTATCATGACCCAATCCCTATAAAAAATTTCATAATATATACATATACATATACATATTTCTTGTCAGTGCTGTCTCCCTGAAGACTGCTGACTAGCACATTACCACTGGATGAAATTAGGTAAAGGGCCACAGGATCTCTCTGTGTTATTTCTTATAATCTCATTGTGAAACTAAAATTTTCTTAAATTAAAAAGCTTAATTAAAAAAGTGAAACACAGTCACATATTCAACTATCAGTAAATTATACTGTTTCCTTATGGTGGTAATTTCTAACTCCAGGAACTCATATTCTCTATCCTATTTCAAATACATCTAATAAGTTAAAAGGAGAGTATAGATTTTAAAAGGTGAGTAGAAACATAAATTAGAGTAATAGAAAATAAAATATGAAATTGCTTATGCAATAAAACTTTTTTTAAACTTCAAAGACCAACTTCATTATTGTCTCTTCCTCAAAAGAAAGTGAATGAGTTTACTGTTACAAAATTACAACTAAAATCAAGGGTCCTTTTGGTTTAGAATGCAAGTATTGAATTAATTTAGTTCTAAAGAATCTGATATAGCAAATTTAATCCAATTATGGAAACAATTATTGTTTTATTTTCTGGCCACTAGTGGCACTCCTAACAAACCATCTAACAAATGCATACTCCATAAGAGAGACAGAAAATGAATTCCAAATATATTTTTCCTTCCAGAAAAACAAATAAAGAAGAAAAAAGCAAAAACAAATTATAGATTTTAGATTGATGGCACTATCTTTATTTGCAACATATCAGAAAGAGCCATACAATTAAATGAGAGTCTCATAATCCATATCTTATTTCCTAATGCTATGGCAATGGTATGTTGCAAGCTGAGAACAACTAAAAGCACTAAAAGGAAAGGAAAAAAGAAATAGTTACAATTAAAACTTTTAATGTCTGTGCCACAGAGTAGAGCAAAAAACCTCTACAATATCTTAGGAAGATCCAGTTTAACTACAAACTCCCAACAACTTTGAAGGGTCTGAAATTTTACTCGCAAGCTAACAACTTAGCATACTACTGTTTCAAGGATGTTGGCAGAAAACATGAAACTCCTGGATCAGAAACAAAGGATTTTATTACTTATGGTACAGCAAGCAACATGAGCACATTTGTGTCATTTCCCCTTTCCCCCAAGTCCCATGAAGGTGAAACAATGGGCCCAGATGACAATTGTACATGCAGAGTTACATTACAGGAGAGGAACCTGGGGTTATAGGCCCAGCACTTTTTAAGGAAACAACAAACATTGCAGCTAACAAGCCAGGACCAACTCCCTAAGAAACTGCTATCAGGAGATGGATAAGCCTTTCAATCTGACAAACTCAGCAAAAACATGTAGGTATGCTTAGGGCCCATGCCATTTGCTGTCCCCAACAACAGCATTAATTTTTTTCTTTACTATAATAGTGTCTACACTAGACAGAAGAATTCAGGGAAACTTAAAGATATAGCATTAAGCAATTAAGCAACTGAATTGCTATACAATATAAGAATTTATTACATTCTTTCTTTAAAGTGGAATACACAAAGTTATACACTATTAGCCTATAGTCACACCACACCAAAGATAAAATGCCTATGTTCACTATAAGCTAAAAATAGTCTGCTTTAAGCTAAATTAGCCTGTGACCAGAAACTACAAAGGAAGAACCATTTCTCTACAACTTTTTACTCACCGGGGAGGTTGTAAGTTGCTATCAAGCAACCTAACTTTAGAAGTCTGAGTCATGAGTTGAACAAATGGTTGAAGAAGTATATGAGTAATAGTAGGGAATAAAGAGGAATAAAATTTCTAATAATGTTATAAGAAAGAAGGCCAGGCAGTATCATCCTACACAAAGTTGCCCCTTGCCAAAAGTTCTTCGGTGTTTCTCAAACTTTAAGGTGCATATTAATCATTTGGTCATCATTTTAAAATGTAGGTTCTGATTCAGTAGGTCTGGGGTGAGAACTAAGAGTGGGCAATTCAAACAAGCTAAGAGATGTTGACAATACTGCTTTGAGAAAAAAGCAGCAACGAATTAGAAAACTCGCACTGAATGGCAAACCACTGCCGATAAATTATATTCTAAATTTGCTCAACAGATAAGATTTTGAAATTTTCCTTCACAATTGGGGGAGGGGAAGGGAGGAGGAAATCATGTTACTCGTGTATACTACCCTCAATCTGTAGCTAATAATAATTAGAAAATTTACTTCAATTAACCTAAATCCAGTTCATATTATTATATTTTCTATGTAATATATCTGTGTGATTTTCTCCACATAAAAATATTTGGAGCATATTGGTCCTCAAGATTAAGATTATCTTAATGCAGTTCTTAATTATGTTCTGGTATATGATCTATGTATAAAGGTAGTACTGATTCCAACTTCAATTAACCAATTTAGCTCACAATGTGCTCTTCCTGCTGCTAGTATTAAGAATAAACCTAAATATATAATTCATTTCTTGGCACTTTCTAAAAGGTCTTTTGATAACATTTTAGCAATATGTAGGTTTCTGTACAAGTTCATAGAATAAACTTATTTTAACAGGGTTGTGAAAACTTGCATTTTGAGAATAAACTAATTTCATTTCTGAAAAGAAATGTCAGGATCATGTATTAAGTATTATGCCTCTTGAAATTAGTTTTATTTTCATAAATGCTTAATCACAAGAAATATGTCTTATTCAGAGAATAATGGTACATGACTCTGTTCATATTCAATAAGCTTAAATCCCTCCTTAAATTATTCAGAGTATTAATAAAGGATACTGATAACAATCATGCAATCATGTATACCAATATAATGTTTATAAGTACAGTTTAGAAATACCATTTAAAAAAGAAGATCAGTTCCCAACCCCACCCCAATCAAGATGGCAAAGTGAGATGATTTAGAGCTCCATTCCCCCACAGAAGTTTGAACCAGCAAGAACTGATAGGAACATCTGTGTTAAAGATCCAAAAATCAGTTAAAGATTATAGTAAAAGGGTGAGCACCAAATCAAGAAAAAGACTACTTAGAAGTGGTAGGATTACATGGCATTCTAGCTGACCCATCCTGACCCCACACCAACTCAGCACTGGCCCGTGCTCCAAGTGTGGATTACTGGTCACAGTTCCAGAGGAAGCAGAGTAACCCTCCTCGTGCACATACTGGGAGCCTGTAGGTCTGGCCAAATCTGCCTGGTGGTGGCTTGAGGGACTCACCATTTCAGAAATTGCCTGGTATTTAGGAGGCACCTTCCAGAGTTCTCCTACAGAACACTGTGGGACAGCAGTCAAGTGGATGCCTGGGGCAAGGGATTGCTGGCTGGAGAACATACAGTACAGTGCCCAGAGTGTGAGGAAGAGGAGACATTCATATCTGTGAAATTGGGGGAATTCCTAGGGTCACATGCACATGCTAAAGACAAGATGCATGTGCAGAAATAATAAGGGTGGGCCCATGTTTTGCCCTTGAGCTATTCTCCAAACTCATTGTACAGATAAGTTCCAAAGGAGAACACTCACACAGGTCAATCTGTAAGGACTGGGAAAGGTGTTTTCTTTTTTTCTTTCATTCATTCTTTCTTTCTTTCTTTTTTTTTTCCTTATGTTGTTGTTGTTGTT
>JAQZBX010055538.1:0-18380 GCA_029593785.1 Cabassous unicinctus | reverse complement strand
TGAGGAGGATGGTCCATTGATGGGCCCTTGATATTGATGACTGTGCTTATGAATTTTACTCTTGAAATGGAAACTTAGCATTGTATTATAGGGTGCCTAAGTGTCACCTCCTGAGAGCCTCCTTGATGCTCAAATGTGGCCTCTCTCTAAGCTGAAATCAGCATATAAATGCAATAACTTCCGCCCAGCATGGGACATGACTCCAAGGATGAGCCTCCCTGGAGGGATTACTACCAAGCATCATCTAGCAATGCAACTGGAAAAAGACCTTGACCAAAAGGGGGAAAAGGTAAAGACAAAGGAGTTTATATGGCTAAGAGACTTCAAAGTGAGTCAGGAGGTCATTCCAGAGGTTACACTCATGCACGTCTCAGCAGACTCTCATAGACTGCCAAAGTGGATACTACCCCAAATAGTGGGGCTCCTGAGGGCTCTGGAGACACCCAGGCACTATGGTCAGGGCAGATAGCTCATGAGTTTGGGGCCTTGTCAGTGGGCCCTACTTTGGGGTTTGTGCTCCCCAGTGTGAAAGAATTGGACTCAGTTGTGGTTTCCCTACATATGGCTCTTTGGTCCCTTCTATTTGAACCTATAGCTGGTGCTGGAGTTGATAGGTGTACATCTAAGAGACTTGAATCTTTGTACTGTCTATGTGCCAGCTGGGCCCTGACCTTAACAGAGTTGCAACACCTACTTTCCAGTTCATTGGACTCACCCAGGACAACTAACAAGGAGGTGATGATGGACAACCACCATACCACGGAACTGAGAGAGTCTACAACTGCAAGCAAGAGAGTCCCATCCATCGGCGGTATGTGACTGGAGCCACCTCTCAATTACAGGTGGAGTGGGCATCACCATCCCAGAAACCTCAGGATTGGGAAATGCACTATGGACTAGAGTGGACTTACTGGTATTCTACTATAGACTTATTGTGATTCTAGCAATGGAAGAACTTTTATCATTGATGTGCATGCAGTGGCCACTGGAAGTTCTGAGGTCAGGGAGAGGGGAAACAGGCGTAATACGGGGGCATTTTCAGGACTTGGGAATTGTCCTGAATGACACTGCAATGACAGATACAGGCCATTATATGTCTTGCCATAATTGAGTGGGAGAGACTATAAACTACAATGTAAACTATAATCCATGCTTAGTGGCAATGCTCCAAAATGTGTTCATCAATTGCAATGAATGTACCACACTAATGAAGGATGTTGTTAATGGGGGTAAATGTGGGTGGTGTGGGAAGCAGGGCATATGGGAATCCCCATATTTTTTAATGTAACATTTATATAATCTAAATATCTTTTTTAAAAAATTAAAAATTAAAAAAAAGGATGATGAAACAGATATGTGGGAGATCACAAAGCAAGTAGTAGCAAAATTAAGCTAGGATCCAGGTCTTTTGACCTTTTGTCTAATAGTTTTACCCCTGCTCCATACAGAGAGTGCAGGTAGGATGGGATGCATCCTGAAAGATTGCAGGGAGGTGATTACAGCTCTCACTGTGGTGCCTGCCAGTGGCCCCAGTGTCGGGCAGTTCCCTTTCCAGTAGCTTGGTAGAGTGCCTGTAATGGAGTCACTCCCTGAGGGCTAAGGACCCTGCTGAAATTCATATATAACAGACAGGTGACATCCCATCCATTCACACATTAGCAGGAAGAGGTTGAGAGTTTAACCTGAGCACAGGGCCTTGATGAAAGGAGAGAGATCATGGTAAAGGTGAAAGGGTTGGAAAGGGCCAGAGGAGTGTTAGGGTCAGTGAGGCTGATATTCCACGGTGGAGACTGGGGTAACAGAGGCGCAAATGGTGGGCGCTGTCCTCTGACATTCCTTCAGTGCCTTGTGTGTGACAAGCCCTATACTTGGAGGGGCAGTGGATACAGAGATGAATCAAGTGTGAATTCTGCCTCTGAGGACATGTGATATACCAGGAAAGGAAAAACACAGATACAAATAACGGAGCAAAAAGCAGAGTGGAGCAGCTTTTGGGAGGTATACCGAATGGAGATTTTAATCTTGGCTGGAGGCTCAGAGAACATAGCAATCCCCGTTAGTCTTGTGACTTCCCATTTCCTTCTTCACAGCCCAGCTTGGGGTCACCTCCTCTAGGGAGCCTCCTCCATGCCCCCAGATCGTCCCCCTGTTATTCTCTCTGCTTCTATTAATCATTATGCGTGTTTCCATTTTACTTTTTTTCACCTATATTGTAAGTGCTTTGCTTATGTGTCTGTCTCGCCTACTGGGGACTTGGTCTTGCTCATCTTTGTTGCAAATACCAAACACAGGTCTTTCCCTGAGGAGGTGTTCCACAAGCTGACTTGTTCTGTTGGATTCTGAATTCTCAACAGGAGAATTTGGAAGAAGAAAAGTCTGCCTCCCTTTTTATTTATCTAAGGCTGTCCTGTGGCTCATATTGGGTGTGACTGGTCTCTTTGAAAAGGTGATAATACTTGCCTTATCTCCCTCTAGGAGTTGTAGGAATTTAATGAGACCTCATACCTACCAGGCTTTGCAACTCTTAAGTCTATACATATACTCTTCTACATTATTACTTCTCTTGTTTATGGCTGGGAGCTAGGGGATTAAAAGAGTCCAAATGGTATGGAGTGACTTTATAATGCATGCGTGCATTCATTCATTGAACATTTACTGAGCACTTACTAAATGCCCTAGCGCTGTGCAAAATCTGGATGAACAGAGACACAATCCTTACCTTCAGTGAACACCAGTCTATGACAAAGAAATATGAAAATAATGATAATGCTATCATGAAACTCGATGTGGTAGAGAGAAGTGCAGGGGCCGTGGGAGCCACAGAGGAAGGACACAGAAGCCAATCTGTGTGGGTGAAAGGGTCATCAGGAAAGACTTGTAGGAAGAGATTGTATTCGTACACTAGGGCTTCTGTAACGAAGTACCGCAAACTAGGTGACTTAAAACAACAGAAATTTATTCTCTCACAGTTCTGGAGGGTAAAGGTCTCAAATCAAGGTATCAGCAGGTCCATGCTCCTTCCACAGGCTCTAGGAAAGAATCCTTCCTTGCCATTCCTAGCTTCTGGTCGTTGCCGGCAATCCTTGTGTTCGTGACTTGTAGCTGCATCACTCCAGCTTCTGCCTCTGTCCTCACACAGCCTTCTTCCCTCAGTGTGTGTCTGTGCCAAATCTCTCTCTTATAAGGGCACTAGTCATTGGACAGGGTCCACCCTAATCAGTATGCACTCCTGTTAACTTGATTACGTCTGCAAAGACCCTATTTCCAAATAAGGTCACATTGAGGATTAGGACGTCAATATATCTTTTTGGAAAACACAATTCAACCCACTATAGAGATAATTCCTGAGATGAGTAGGAAACAGCTAAGTGCAGAGGTATGGGGGCAAGAGGTCAGGGATGGAATGAGTATTCTAGGCAGAGGCTGCTATATGACCAGTGGCATGGAATAGGGAAAGGGCCAAATGAGAGGACTCTTGAAGCCTCTTCCAATGATATGAGTGTGACAGACACATTTGTGAAGATATAAATGTACATGCAACTTGTGCACCTGCCGTAAACTTGTCCAGTGCCTGATGGTGGATATAGGCTTCAAAATGTCTGCTTTCTTCCAGCACCTCCTAGGTCATAGCCTGGCTTATATTGCCAACACCTCTAAAATACTTCTCACTTCAGGGAGCCTCGGCAATTGCCACTGATTCCCTGTATGATCTTAAGCAGTCCCATCCCTTCCAGAAGGCTCCAGTTTCCCTTTCTGTGAACTATGGAGATTTGATTAGCTGGTTACTGAGGTTCCTTCCAGGACTGAATGTTATGTGTGAGCTTTCTGCACTGTATCATCTTTTCCTGAGCTGAAGGTGCTGATTGCCTCTAACTCTCCCCTAGCTTACAACCTATCCATCCTACAGGGTTTCCTTCAGAAGCTTTCCAGCCATAAACAAGTGGCAAGGGCACTGAGAACTCTGCATTTGGGTAGTGAAGCTATGAAAGAAAATATCTTCATGCAATCTCTGGGAGAGACAAATGGGAAGGGCTCCTAGTGACACATTTTATTTTCACTCTGTCTGTAAAATTATGAAATGCATGCCAGATGACAAAGATCTGGGTGATTTGTTGGGGAAACAGAATGTGCATGTTTGCAGTGTTTGTTGAATCACAGAACTCAGCTTGGTGGTCTCTTAGAGATGCCCTCTGTTACGTGGGGACACTTGCCTTCAGTTTGTACAGCAAATTGGTGGTGGAGCTGGGGCTCTGGGGCTAGAAGTCTCCCCTCCCTAATGTGGGATTCTTCCCTCTCCACCACACTGCCTCTATTATTCTATCCTAACAGTCAGAGAAACCAGAGTCTAGCTGGGGAGCAAAGAAGGCTCCAAAGCTTAGACACCATGGTACCCCCAGTACCTACAAGATATTATTTATAATATTCAGTGACAAAATGAGAGAAACCTGGATTGTACAACTTCAAAGTTGGACATGACCTTAGAAATCTCTTTCTGTCTGCTGTTTCCTCTGGCTGGAACCTTTCTCCCCTCTCTCCGCCCTTTTCAGCCTTTCACTTGGCCAGCAGCAAGGCTGAACCTTGATGGCATGAACAGAGCATCTCTCCCTTTGGGGAAAACTCCGTGTTCTAATTCCTCCAGGTGTAGCCCTTTTCTCACTCCACAGGCTCGACTTTCAAGCCTGGTTTCTTGCTAAAAGACTGTCTTAGTTTGGTTTCCCCAGACCAGGGGCAAGTGGTTTATTTTGGAGGTGTGTTTTCCCAGGAAACAACAGCAGAGGGGTAGGCAAGTGAGAAAGGGAAGGGCAAGATGCTGTGCAGGGTGTGTTGGCGAACAGGTTGACACTGTGGGCAACTGGGGCAGCCCTAAGAACCTCTGTAAGATGGTTTAGAACAGCCTCAGGGAACTGGGGGTGCTCACCCACCCACTCTTGCTGTCATTGGTTAAGAGCTGCTCCCAGGCACGTTAACTCCCCAGTACTTCTCGCCTTCTCTATACAGGGGGCCAAGCATTTCTGTGCTGCCAGACAAAGCCCTCAGGCAGAGAGTTGTAGGGGCTTTCAGCTAGAAGCCATCACCACCAACAGGACTGGTTACAGCAGAGGGGACATGGGTGGAGCACGGACAGCACCTGCTCTGCTTGACAGGTCAAATGTCCATTCTCTCTGTCCCTTGTCAATAAACCTGCCAGGTCTGCCTTAGAGATGAGAGACTGAAATAAAACATCATTTATAAGAGAAATTAAAATATATATAGTTGATATTTGCAAATGAGTAAATATATGGAAACCCATCATTCATTTTCACACCTAGATGCTTTTTCTACACGCGGTCCAAAAACAGTGTACCTTGAATGACTTATCCTAGAAAACTACTCATCCTCCAAAGTCCAGCTCCAATATAAACTTTTCTGTTACACCCTTTCCTGATTTCTCTGGTAGAAATAATTACAGTCCCCTCTTTGCTCTGAAAGCATGTTGTGCTAGCTCTAAAATAACATTATCATGTAATGCCATGCCTCCTTATATATCCCTATCACTTGCTATTAATAGTAGTAATGTAGCTAATATTTATTAGGTACTTATTATGTGTCAGACACAGTTTCAAACACTTTGTGAATCAACTCATTTAATCCTCTCAACAACCCTAGGTAGTAACTGCAATTGCCATCTCCATTTTGTAGATGAGGAAATTGAAACAGAGAGGTTAAGCAACTTTCCTAAGATCGTGTAGTTAGCAAGTGGCAAAGCTAGGATTTGGCTTTCAAGCTTCTGCTCTTAACTATGACATAGAACAACCTCTCTAAGGCTGGAGTAGAGAAGGGGACCCAAGTACTAAACCCTGGGGGTATTCTAGCAGTTTCTGTAGGGCCTTCATGCAGGGTTAGGAAACCTTGTCTGTAGAATCTTAAACAGGCAGGTACACAAGATTTTAGAAGGATCACTTGCTGTTGTGCATAAATGAATCCAAAGAGTAGAGAATAAGAACAGAGATAACAGTCAACAGGCTGTTGCAATAATCCAGGTGAGAAGTGATAAAGTCTCAGCGTTAGCATGGACTCTCCTCCATGAGCTGAGTCTTGCCTACCTCCCCAGCCTCCACACTGTCTACTCCCCAACCTGCAGGGCCACCACAGATGGATGTGCAGATGGTGCACTGTACAGTTGCACCTGGTCAAGGAGGGCATGTGGGGACTGAAAGGGGACCTGAGATCTGGCTCCCACCAATGAGTCCTGGTGAAGAGCTGTATCTACCAAGAAGAAAGGGTACCTCTTCCACACTTGTACAAGGAAGCCATGTGGACTAACAGTGGCCTTGCTCACATATGCCCTCCTCTCCAGACATTTTAAATTACTTTTTGTTCCCTGGTGGTTTAGTTTCCTGGCTGCTAAAACAAATACTATACAATGTGTTTGCTTAAACAATGAGAATGCGTTGGCTCATGGTTTTGAGGCTAAGTGAAGTCCAAAGCCAAGGCACCAGCAGGTGCTACTTTCTCCCCAAAGACTGGCATTCTGGGACTGGCAAACCATGATCCTTGGTCCTTGGCTTTTCTGTCACATGGCAGTGCATGTGGCGACCTTTCCTGGCTTCCCTCTCCATCTGACTTTCACTTTTCCTATAAAGGACTCCAGTAATCCAGATTAAATTCCAACCTGATTCATTGGGGCCCCACCTTAAGTTATGTAACATCTTGAAGAGATCTTATTTGCAGTGGTTCCTCACCCATCAGAATGAGGAACAAGACCATGAACATGTCCAAACTGGGGTACACAATTCAATCCACCACACCTGGTTATGTCATGATTTTTTTCTACTTCAGTCTTTTGAATATTTGGTTTCCACTGCTTAGGGTGCTCTTTCACTCATTCACTAATACATTTATTTATCCTGAAATAAAAAAAATTTTAGCATCCAGAATGTGCCAGGTATTTTTCTAGATGATGAGAATTCAGTGAGAGGAGCTCACAATCAGGGGAGATTAATATCAATGAAATAATTATACAAACACATCAGTATACATTCTGACAAATTCTTTGATGGTAAAACCAGGGAACTATGAGACCATGGTGGAGGCTGGGGACTGATCTGCTCCAGAATGCACATGGTGGTGGTAAGATGGTGACTAGGCCAATATGGACGTGTCTTTTGAGCTGAGATGTGAGGAATGAATAGGAATTAGCCAGGCAAAGAGCATAGGGAAGGAGAGTGGCCACTCTTCCTATAATCCCCCTGAATTTAGCAGCATGCTTATGAACCTTGGGTCAGAGGAGGAAGGTCTGGAGCCCAGTAGAAGCTCAACATAAAAAAGGGAAATAAGCTGAGGAGGAAGACCCAAAATGAAGGAATGGGGAGGTGAGAGAATCTAGAGGGAGAGGGGCCACTGTGAACCATGGAAGGAGGCAGGAGGAAGGAGGCTAGAACCTGAGGAGGAGACCTGTAAGAGATTCTTCTACCAGGCTGCTGGGAAAAAAATTTAAAGAGATATTTAATATTCAATTTTACTTTGTGTTTCTGTGGTTTAAAATTTCTTCCCTTCCCAAACCTTCAGTAAAATCCATTGCACACAAATGCCTTTTGTGGATGATTTTAAGAAAAAGCAGGGGGGTGCAGAGGCCAAGTTCCCTATAAGAGTCAGTGGCAAACAGTGGGATTGAAGAGCCACGTGAGGTGAGGCACAAAGTGAGGTCAAAAGGCCAGTGGAAATAGAAGGTTGAAGGCAGCAATGACCAGGAGGTATTCATAGAGTCATTTGCATTTAAATCTCAAACAGCATAACAAACACTGCTGGCCCTAGAATTTTATTTGTATCCAATTATGATTATTGATTAGTATAAAATGATGATTAAAGGCAGCATTAAAGAGGAACTGATGAGAGTAGGGGCAGCCTAGACAGTGAGAGAGAAGGAAGGGACATTCTTACTTTGCTTATTTAGCCATGTGACAGGAGGGGCTATGGTCTCATTCTAGATATCTGAGACTCAGTTGTTTTAGCTTCCAACTTAAGGAGACTCCTTGCCTCCACCAGCTGACAAACCAAGTCACTACACAGTCAGCCACAGTGTAAAGCCTACCAGGACGTTGGGGAATTTATTAATTCAACAAACATTGAACACCTGTTATTTTCTGGGCACAGTTAGTTGGGACGTGTCCCTATGGAGTACTCAACCTATTAGAGAAGAGAGATATAACAATACAGAGTGATAGTGCTGTGATGAAAGCACGTACAGGGGTTATGGAAGCAAGAATGAGACCTTCACTTAGTCTTGGGCATCATAACAGGCTTCCTGAGAGACACCAAAGTAGGATCATGATGTTTTCCAGGGTAGGCATATACTTGCCAGACAAAGAAAGGGGCAAAGGCTCAGATGCATTGGCTTCTGTCTGTGTATACCCCTGCAAGGCCACCCCCTCACTAGGTACTTACCCCTAATTATAGAGCAGCATGTCTTGATTCCTCTTGTTTTCAACAAGACATGCCTCTCCAACTGGACTCTAAGTTCCTCAAGGCCGTGGAGATTGTGTGCATGTTGGTGTGTGAGAGTAGGAAGAGGCAGAATTTGAGTAGTGCCAAGGAGAGTATCTTATCCAAGAGCTCCTTGCCAAAATACCATTGTCACCATGCTTACATTCCGTCTTTGGCCCCTCACTCCTTTGGGTGTGAGAATCACCATTGTGGAGCAACCAATGGAAGTATAAGTCACTCTTGGGAAGATGTATATTATAGATTACTGGGGATTGATTGATGAGTGAGAGTGGTAGGGGAACTAGAAAGGGGGAAATGGGAAAGCAATAAGGGTAAGCAAAGATATACTTGGAATTTTGTGATTTTCTTGCTATTCATTTTCTTACATCCTCCACTTTTCTAACCTCAAGACTTCACATACAGTGAAAGCTAGTGAATAGACTCAACAAAAGGGTGGAAATGGTGTTTTTGAGGTAAGGTATAAGGCAATGTAATGGAAAGAGATCTGGAGTCAGGATACCCAGTTTGAGTCCCTGCTGTGTGACCACAAGCAAACTCAGCACACAATCTGCATCTCCATTTCTCCACCTGTCAAGTGTGGCTGTTGGATTAGATGTTCTTCAGGGGTTCTTGCAGTGTCAGCGCCTGTGGTCTCCAGTTTGAAAAGCAAGGTGAGAGGTGAATCTGTCTCTCTGGTTGGCTGAGCTTGGACTGTGTTTAATCTGAAGCCAGGTCTGTAGAGTCATGCAAAATAGCCCCAGAGGAAGATGTTAATGGCCAGCAAGAGGACAGCATTGATGTTGCAGATGCTTCTCCAGAGCGGCTTTTCGTCGATGCTGGTCAGCTTCTGCTCTAGTGCATCCTTTTCTGCTTGGCTCAGGGCCTGCTCTGGGACACCAGAGAGCCCACAGAACCAGTCCCAGAGAAGCTTCCCCCAGGACCTGTGTGAGGCTGGAAGGATGGAAGCCAGAAGGGGAAGGAGAGCAAGAGGGGAGAGGTAAAGGTTGGAAAAAGGGAAGTGATGAAGGAAGAAAGAAGAGAGAGGGATGGTGAGAAACCAAAGCAAAGAGATGGGATGGGGATGTACAGAAATGCGGGGGGGCAATTGACTTAACCCTTTCTGCAAACCACAGCCTGTATGTTCCTTGGGACTCTAGACTGAGTTCTTCCAGCAGTGATGGTCTGAGCTCTGACCCTGGCCACAGCATCCAAAGTCATCTAGCAGAAGCATACCGTTTGCAGGGGGGATGGTGTGTTTAGGAGTGAGGATTATGCAATTCATCCCAATTCAGAGTGCATGCCCCAATGAGGACAGAGGGAGGGAGCATCATTCCACCAAGGAAGGAGGAAACATTTGAACCAAACAGATTGCTGCTCCTGCTGATGAAAAGGCACAGGGCTGGAAGCCAGATACCTGCGTTCCAGGGCTAGCTCTGCCATCCGCTGACTGTGAGGCCATATGCAAGTCACTCAACTTCTCTGAGCTGCAGGTTCCTCCTCTCTCAAAAGGGTGAATGACATATGCCCTGTTCTTCTCTGAGTTGTTTTGCACATCAATTGAGAATGGAGAATTGGCTGCACTTTAAAAAGTTACTAATGCTGGAGCAGTGGGAAGGGATTCTGGTGAACATAATGTTCTAAGTCTACCTAAGACTGTGCCAGTGCAGACACAG
This sequence comes from Cabassous unicinctus, assembly GCA_029593785.1. Classification (NCBI taxonomy): domain Eukaryota; kingdom Metazoa; phylum Chordata; class Mammalia; order Cingulata; family Chlamyphoridae; genus Cabassous; species Cabassous unicinctus. The sequence continues at coordinate 8,244 of JAQZBX010055538.1, read as the reverse complement.
GGTGTTCCTCAGTGCAGAGAAAGGCCCCGCTCTGAGAGAAAAAGGTAGCATAATTAATTAAAACTCAGTTTAAAAAAAGAATGAAGAAACTAAATATTTTAAAGGGTTTTTTTTTTTTTATTAGCAGATAGCATATAAAAATAAATTTAATATTAAAAACTTTTCATTGAGGTTGACTACAATGCATTGGGAGTACTTTATTATCTTAATGGCTTTGGAACTTGGTACTTGGTAACTTCAGTTCAACCACAGAGCTCCAGAAACACAAGGACCCTGGATACCATCTGGTCTGGCTCCCTCATTGTATAGAGGAGAAAAAAAGGCTCAATCAAGGGAAGGGATTTGATTAAGGTCACTTCAATTAGCTGCAACACTGGACTAAGAGCAACGTGAATTCAGACAAGTAGATCCAAACATTCTCTCTTTTGATTCTCACAGCAACCCGCTGAGGGAGGCACAGGGCTTCAAGTGTGAATTCTGATGCCGAAAATCCAAAGTCACTTAAATAGTTATTGGTGAGCAATAACTCAATACATCTATGTGTTGTGATTTTACTAAAACCTAGGATGCATATACTTCTTTTGGATCTACTCTGTTGTCTTTTAAAATGTTTTAACTTTCTTTTATAGGACTCAAAAAAATTAAGTGCCCTGTTTTGTTTTTTTTAACCCAAGGATGACCCATATGGGTCTGCTCCTGGGCCTTTAGAGAGGGAATGATTCTTCCACATTCCTGACGTTTCCTTATTAGGGAAGGAGCTTTTTGCACAGAACAGCACTGGCCTCTCTCTGCCCTTTAACTTGCTCTGGAAGGGTGGGGAGGAGGGACTTCTCACATAACTTCTCCTTTGTTCCTTTTGGGAGCAAGCCACCCTCAGGGAGCAGGCATTGCTCTCTGCTTCTCCAGGGGCAGGCTCTGACCATTGCCTTGCGGGGCAAGCCAGGGAGTGCTCCCATTGACTGCGTGGGATTCTGGGCTTCAGTGGTGGGAAGTACAAGCTGGCCCCCTTTCGCTCACCCTTTGGGAGTTACCTTTGTTGCCTCTTCCCCTTTCTCCTCCCCCTCTTGATAGCTGCCTCAGTTACAAAGAGCTTGCACTTTCAAATTGCTCTCTCCAGGCCATTAAGTTTATAGGGGCCAGGGCCCTATCCTTGTGACAACGGGGAGAAGCAGTTTGGAGACTCCAACATCTGGTACATGGACCACAAACTTTGAGAAAGAGACAAGGAGTAACATTTTGCAAAACAAAATACAGCTGAACTAATTGGGGCAACTGATATGACCAAGGAAGGTGGCTGAGCTTTGGGGGTAGTTTCTGAAGTGAGCCTATGTGGGTTTTGATCTTGGAAGTTTGTAAAGAATGACATTCCCCATTACCGATAGTTTTTACGATGGGCCATAGGTTTTTAACTGCTGCAGCTTAGGCAAGAAGCTTTGAACCTTAGACTCTGTGATATTTTGACCTTGGTGGGACTCTGGTGTTTATGATGTTATTAACACTAAGCAAGTGGCTTTTTCTGTAGAGTCAGGGTGAAAGGACTCAAAGTCAAGGTGAAAGGCCTCAAAAAGATGGAGGGCTTCTCAGAGCTAAGAGAAAGCACAGGGCCCCCAGAGCCTTGGCAAAAAGTGGAACTGAGTGACATGGCACCACCAGCCAAGCAAACTGATCTCAGCAAAAGCATGGGCCTACTCAGACCCAGACAGCCTCAGGGTGCAGATGGCAGTTCACATTGAACTATGCCCAGTAAATGGAAGCTGGGGCCTCATAGGCCACAGAAGCCACGTGATTTCATGTAGCTGAGGAAAATTTTATTTACCCAAAAGAGTCATTATTTATGCAGTCCTCACAGGAATATATGTAGCTTTCAAAGTGCAAACCAGGTGAGAGCCACAGAACCACAATTCTGCTTTTCAATGGCTAGTGCCAGTCTAGATAGGCAGCAATAGAGCCCCTGCCCCAAATTCCACCTTCAGTGAGGGCTAATGAGGGAACAGTGGGGACACTGGACTTGAACTCCTGTGGCCCACCCACAAACCTAGGAGTCCCACTGCTGCACTTGGCCTGAAGTTGGTTCTGGATCAGTAGGGACAAGCCCACTGTAGGAGGCAGGTTTCTTACTTCCAGAGCAAGAGGCAGTGGAAGCAGCTCCTGGGGAAAGGGGGTGAAAATGCCTGATCTCAAGAGAAGGTAATATAAAGAGCTCACATTCAATTCAGAGCTGGGTGATAGATACCTGGGGATCAAAGGGGAGTGGAAATTAAAATGTGGTCAGTGTGCTGGAAGGGAAGGGCACTTCAAATAAGGACAATGACTGGGCTGACTACACTGTAAACCCCTAAACTCCTCAGAGGCAGCAGTGCCTCAAGGGCCACTCTCCAAGGAAGAGAGCATGCTGAAGGAGATTCCTTTTTGCCCTGGATATGGTAAATACTTTACGCCATTGAGTTTAAGTTCCCAGGTCATAGATTCTGGAATCAGGCATAGACTAACTGGCATCCTGATGAGCTAAATCAAGACCATTCTCCAAACTCTCCTTCCCTTAGATATCACCGAGCCTCTGCCTAAGTCAAGGACAAAACTAAATACTAGGTGTGGGGGACCTAATTTTGCCTGGACTAACTGCTTTAGGGGCTAGGATTTTCTTGTTTTCTACTTTGTTTGGCACAGGGCCAGTGATCTGGTAATCTTGTTATGCTCTTACATCGTTGGAATTATTAAAAGTTTGGAACACCAGAGACTGGCTGTAGAACAAAGATACTTTCTTAGACTGTGACAGAACTATGCCCAGTCTAATGGGAGAGAGCAGCTGCTGAAGGAAACTTACCTTCATCTGGCACTGAGACATCCTCTAACTGAGGCAGGAAATACATTTAGGACTTAAGTTTTAACTCACAAGGGCAAGATAAATTGATTTTTTATTCCAACTTGCAAACTGATTTAGCTTTTTGGACTGGGGAAATTTGGGAAATTTCTAGAATGTTGCTATATCATGAGAATATCTTAAAGTTATTTCATCTCTGTACAGTATGTCTAAAATAGTAATGTCTTATAATAATTTTCAACCTTAGGTAGTGAGTGGCCTTGGAGTAAATTTAATGAATGCATTTTTCTAATCCACTTAAGAGCTTCCCGAAGGCAAAATCTATATTGTCCATGAGCAGGTCAAGGAAGAAAACTCTAGCAGTGGTGGTTGGTTTGGATGAGCCTCATGAATATAGGGAGAACTGTATGGATGCATGGCTGCTCTCATACCCTGAGGGTCAGCCATGCCTCTGTGTGACTGTAGGCAGAATTGAAGCCCAATGTATGAAAGAAAATAAAAAAATAAAAAATAAAGAATAGGAGGAGGACTAGAAAGAGGGCTGTTTCTTTGACAGGCTTCCTTGTGGAGGGAACGCGATTAGTATAACTCTCTTTGCTTTTTCCTGCCCTTATACTCATTCAACTCAGGGAAAATGAAAGGACTTCCCTCTTGGCAGATTTGGGAAAGATCAACAGGTCATGCTGGCTCAGGCCTCCTCCTCCTTCTTGGCTATGCATCTGCTTATAACTGGATGGGTCCCTCTGACTAATGCTGGGGTCAGCATTGAGAAGTGCATCTCCCCAAGGATATAAACCAAATCGTTCCACCTACACTTTATAATTAATGAGGGCAATGATTTGTCTCCCATCTGCTTTACTTATTTGTCTTATTTCTCAAGTAGTTCAGTTGCCAGATGGCAAGGGAAAATGGCTACTGAACTACTTGATATTTATTAGGCCCCCTCAGAGATACCATCCTCATTGTCCCCCAAACAGGGTCTTTGGGGCCCCATGACACAGTATCTGTCACCTCTTCTCCTCTGTGATGGAAGCTTATCCACCCAGCACCGAGTGCGCCTTAGCCTACCTCCAGGCGGCTCCTGGTCCTGGCTGGAGTTCTCCGGTGCTCCGCCTCCTTCAGGGCACTCCCCACATGACCTCTCTGATGCCCCTGGCGAGCCCTCGTAGGCCTCCTTCTCCATCTCTGAGTGGGGGCAGTTCCGGGTCCACCATGTCAGGTGAGCAAGCTGGTAGGAGAGTAAACACTGCCTTGAGTCAGTTGCCTCCCATTCAACACTGAGTGCGAGGCTATGAGTCCGGAGGCCTGGGTCTTAGCCCTAAATGCTCCTTTCTTAAGAAATAAGCACTCTTTGAGCACCCATTCTACTCAGATTTGTGCTGGGTGCTAGAATACAGACCTGAGCCAGGCATGACCCCTGACGTCATGACGCTCACAGACTGCCGAGGGGCTGGACAGGGAGGCTGGTGTCCGATATTAAAGGGCTTCAAAAGTCAGGCTGAGGAATTGATACTTAAAAAATACAAAACTTGTAGGCAATGGAGAATCACTGTAGACTTTAGGCAAAGGGAAGATACTGCAAACTCTGGGATTTAGAAAGCTCTCTCAGAGTGGACTGAAGGGGTCCCGCATGGAGAAAGGGTTCCAACAGAAGGCTGTTGCTGAGAGTGAGATATGAGAAAGAAAGAGTGTGAGTATGTGTCAGTGTGTGTGCACGTGCACACAAAAATATGACGATGAAATTGAGGTGTCTGTAGGACTTCCAGGTGGAGATGTCAGGTGAGAAGAAACAGACCTGGTGTCTCCTGGATGGCTGTTGTGGCGTTCTCTCTTCTCTCCTTTTAGTAGCTCAGCAGAGAAGAAAACAGCAAGGCTGCTGTCAGTGGTGTTGGTTCAACTGCGTGAGTACTGAGCTCTGAGCTGTTTTCCTGGCCAGGGTGCTCCCCTAGTTACATACTGAATCAGGTTTCCCCTGCCCTGCTTCCAGCTTCCTACAATATGTGTGGCAGCCCGGGGCAGGGCCGCTCTCCTGGAGCACTTTCCACTGTGAATTCAGCTGTGCCTGGCCCAAGCCTCTCTATGAGCTCAGGAGAGCTCAGGCTTCTTTACTTGTATTTCTCAATAAACTTTACTTTGTGCTTACACTGAGTGTCATTAGTAGCATATGGACTCTGTCTCTTTATGTTACTAGGCAGCAGGTGAATCTGTGATTTGCATCTTGGGAGAGGGGTCTTGGCTGGAGATAAAGAATTGAGAGTTATTGGATTCATGGGCACGGAGTATGGGGTGAGAAGACTTATAGGCCAGGAAAGAAAAAGCCCATGAAGAAGGAAGAAGAGTGATTGGAAAGGTAGGGGAAAATAGAGGGGAAATAATGTTTTGGAAGTGAAGAAAAGAGAGGTCTTCAGGAAGCAGGAAGTGATCTATAGTATCTAGTTCTCGGAATTCAATTAAAATAAAGATAGAGGGTAACCAATGATTTTAGCAACAATAAAGTTTCTGTTGACCTTGGTGAGAGCAATTTCATTGGGATGGTAGGGAAAACAGCCAGACTGCAATGGGTCGAGAAGTAGACAAGAGATGGGAAGTAGAGGTCATGACTTGCAAACCATTCTTTCCAAAAGTTTGGCTATTGAAGGGAGGAGAGGGAGGCAGGAGTAGCTAGAGAATTCAGGATCTAGGGAGGGATTTCAAATTGGGAAAGACTTCGTTGTGGATGGCAAAGAAGCAGACAATGGAAAAGAAGGTGCTCAGATAATTTATGGAGTGAGGCACTGGAGAAGTTAGCCTCTGTTGGACTCAATTTCCTCATCTGTTCATTGGGGTAAACATTTGTCCTGCTTCTTTGTAGGAATTAGTAAAACCAAGGATATAAAGTAGTTTTGTAAACTATAAAGCACCATCCAGGTAAAAGATGTGATTGATTTCCAAGCAACTTCTAGACTGGGGTCTAAGGAAAAAAGGATTTAAAAGACTGGGTGTCAGTATTCAAGGACTGATAAATCAGTCAATGTGGGAGATGTATCATTTTTTAAATTAAATTAGAGACTTTATTTGGATTTTACAAGTTTGTCTACTAAGTCACCTTTCTGTTCCAGGATCCTATCCAGGATAACACATGGCATTTGGTCATCATATCTCCTTAGCTTTCCCCAATCGGTGATAGTTGCTCAGTCTTCCCTTGTTTTTGATAACTGAAGAGTACTGGTCAGGTGTTTTATAGAATGTCGACCATATATAGGTTAGTCTGGTGTTTTCTCATGACTAGATAGGGGTTATGCATTTCGAGAAAGAATCTCACAGAGGTGAAATGCTCTTCTCATCACCTCATTCATGGATGCATTATATAAGCAAGACTTATTACCGGTGATATTAGCTTTTATCATGTGGCTAAGATAGTGTCTGCCAGCTTCCTTCTCTGTAAAGTTATTATCCTACCCTTTCCATATGCAATTTATTAGACGTAAGAAACGAAGTCCAGCGCAGCCTCATGGGGAGGAGAATTAAGCTTTCTAGAGGGTAGAGTATCAAAGAAGTTATGGACATATTTTAGGGTAGTTACTTTGAGGTCCTATTTTTCCTTAAAGTTTCACCCACTGTTTTAGCATACATCGATGTATCTTTCTTGCAGAAATTATCATTATATTTTAATGATGAGTTTCTATTTTCCTCATTCCTTCTACATTTATTATTTGGAATTCTTTCATAGGAACATTTGTCCCCTTTTAGGATTTTGAATTGACTTCTTAATCCAGTGCACCCTGTCTGTTTCTTTTCTCACATTCTTGTGTTTTGACCATTCACCAAATTCCTACCCATTCTTCAAGGTCCAACTTAAAGTGACACAGTCAGAGAGCTTTTCCCTGTCCCCCCAGGTAGGGCCTGCCTTTCCTTTGGTGCTTTGCCCCTCCCTTTGAGCTTGGAACTTCTGCACTTTCCTCTTTGTATGTAACTGTGTGTGTTTGTGTCTCTCCTTCCCCCCACCCCCCATGGATGGTCAATGGCTGGCACCTGTCTTCTGTCTTACTCATTTATATAACCCCTGCACAGTGCTTGGCCCATAGCAGGTGCTCATCGAGTGGTTTTTCAATTGAATGAATTACTTTTCATTTGGGAATTAATAGCCCGTTGAGCTTCTACTCCCAAGTACATTTACAGGGCAACTCAATGTAGTAAAACAATGGTGGAATTCCGGGCTTTGGGGATAGGGGGAGGACTTCTTTGGGGCCTCAGTACAAACATACTACTTGCCTTTTCCTCAGGGATGGGGGTTGTACAGAAGCTGACAGTGATGATTACGATGGCAGTGAGCCCGCAGAGGAGGAGTGCAAAGTAGAGGTAGTGGAAGTCCTTCAGCATGGCCAGCCTCTTGTCTACCTCCCCACAGGCTGGGGCTGGGTATAAGAACTCCAGGATCATGCGCAGAAGCCCCACTCCCAGGCCAAACATGAGGCCCCAGAAGGCTCCCTGTGGAGAGAAGGCAGACATAGGCTGGGGTGAGATCCACGTGGGAGACCCTAGAAGTAAAAGTCCCTCTGCCTCAAAAAAATCTCTTCCACTAGTTTATTAAAGTTTTTAGCACATTTATCTTAGTGAGTTCCCCATTAGTGCTAAGGTTTTATCTTGACTTAATGGTGGATAATGGTATATTACAAAGATAAGTGCTCCTAGAGTCAACAGACTCCATTTTGGGATAACACGGGACCTGTTACTCAGCCTTACTGACCCAGAGTTTTCTGTTGTGCAATTATAAGAGAAATTAATGAGTACCAAGTAGTACATGCCTGATGTTCAACTAGAATGGAATAAGCTCTTGTAACAAGCAGAAGGCACCAGAATCCCCCTTTCCACCTTCCTGTTTACTTCATCAGAAATCAGAATAGAGATTTCCCTTTTGTTGCTTCTGCTTTTTTTTCCTGCCCCCTTTCCCCACCAAGAACAGCTCTGATGCCTGCCACATCTTTCTTCTTTATAGCAACGTTTGACCCTAACCTGTACCTGTTTCCAGTATTTGAGACTTAGAAGACTATTTTCAAAATCAAGGTGTCAATCCTGATTTCAAAAACTCTGGCATGGGGAAGCGGGAGTGGCTCAGTCGATAGAGCCCCCGTTTACCATATGGGAGGCCCCGGGTTCGCTTCCTGGGGCCTCCTTGTGAGGGCAGGCCGGCCCGCGCACCTAGTGGGCTGATGCAGCAAGCCCTCACAACAGGAAGCGGGTGTGGCTCAACGGATAGAGCCCCCGTTTACCATGTGTGAGGCCCGGGTTCGCTTCCCAGGGCCTCCTTGTGAGGGCAGGCCGGCTCGCGTGGCGCAAGGGGCTGATGCAGCGGGACCTCACAGCAAGGGGAAGATAAGCAGACACAGAGAAGACACACAGTGAATGGACACAGCAAGCACAAGCAGCAAGGGGGCGATAAATAA
>JAQZBX010055537.1:7162-18495 GCA_029593785.1 Cabassous unicinctus | reverse complement strand
GGGGGTGGGGGCTCGGAGGGTCTCAGATAATGGGGCCCGGCCCGGAAGCAGCGGACAGGTGAGGGCTGGTGGGGCCTGGGGGCGCCTCCCCATGGCCCAGCGAGGCCGGGGGCTCCCCGCGCCCTGGGGCAGGAGGGCACAGAATGCGCGCCCACTCCTGGGGGCATGGGGTGGGGGGCGACACTCTGATGCAGTCAGGAGGCCTGGGGAGAGGTGCAGGGCTGCCGGGGAGCACTGGGCCCCGGTGCTGCTTCCTGGGTGGTGGCCTGGCTGGAGGTGACTTTGGGGAGGGGGCTGCCCCTTCCAAGGAGCAACTGCAAGTGGGAAGCCCCGGTCAACATGGATCCCCTCTCTCTTGAGCTCTGGAAATATCCTCCTAAGGCCTTACCCACCCCATGAAAACAAATCCCAACATCCCCCCTTGGATTTAATCAAAGGCCCCAGGTTCAAATCCCGCCCCTGCCTGTGACCTTGGACAAAGGGCTCTGCTCCTCTGGGCCTTAGTTTCCTTGTCTTGGAAATGGGGTGCGTGGTGTTCTCTCCCTTTTGGGGCCTTTATGAGAACTAGGTATTGATCCATCCTAATAACAGCTACCGCTGGGTTTGATCCTAAGTTCCTGGGGCAGATCAGGGTTGCCGTTACTCTTGCTGTATGGATGGGGAAACTGAGGCTGGAGCCCCCGAGTCTCACGGTGCGTGGGGGGCAGGCAGGGAATGGATTCTCACCCCCTTCCTCATCCCTGCCCTCCCCCCAGCAGCATGGCGTCCTCTGCCAAGCCTTCTGCCGCGGGCCCCGAGCCCACTGCCCCGCTGCCCGCCGGGGCCCCTCCGCTGGAGGACTTTGAGGTGCTGGACGGAGCCGTGGACACAGAGGAGGACGAGGATGAGGAGGACGATGACGACCTCAGCGAACTGCCCCCGCTGGAGGACATGGGGCCGTCCCTGCCGCAGGAGACGGAGCAGCCCGGAGCCCTGGCCCGCGAGTTCCTGGCCGCCACGGAGCCCGAGCCCGGCCCGGTGCCGGCCCCGGACGAGTGGCTGGATATCCTGGGTAAGGAGCGAGACCCCGAGCCCCACTTCCCACACGTGCACGGGGCGGGAAGTCCGACCGCAGGGAACCTTGGTGCTTGCCGTGGGGTGTCCCCAGAGCTGTTGCCTGACCCTGTCCAGGGCCGCTCTGCGGCACTTTCTGTCCGTCCTCTGGAAAGTGGCCCCGAGGTCACAGGGACCCGGGGCTCGTCCCCTTTCATTTCGCCCTCTGCCCGGCTCACGGCATTCCCGAGCGTTGGAAAGAGAAGGTCTATGGGCGAGCGACCTGGGGGACCCACTCACGGCCCCCCGCGCTGCGCTACCATGTCACTGGGAGCGCCAGTGCCCGACGCCGGTGCTGACGTCCCCTCAGACCTCTCGATGCCCTGGGAACAGCGTCAGAGGCTCTGCCAGCCAGGGCTGTCCCCACGGGGGCCCCCGCCCCTGGCAGAGGCCACCAGTCCCACACGTAATGCCCATCCCAGCCTGGGGCCGCGCCTGCTGCTCGGTCTCGCGGTGACGGCGTTCACAGGTGGGGAAACCGAGGCTCGGCGAGCCACAGCCACCCGCCCGAGGCCGCCAGTCCCCTGGCTGTCGCGGAGCTTGGGACGGTCTCCCCCGCTGCCCCGTCCCCCTCCGGCGATGCCGGCTCTGTTGGTTTATACCGGCTCTGGCCACTCTCAGGGTCAGAATCAGGGCTCCTGTCTTCCAAACGAGGAAACCGCGGCCCCAAGAGGGCACACGACTCGCCCAGAGTCCGCCTGGATGGAGGGCAATGCCCGGGCGCGCGGCGTGTCCCAGGCTGCGCAGTGGCCCTCGCCAGGCCTCCTCAAGACGCCGCCCCGGACGGCCCCATCCGCCAAGCTGGTATCGTCACCCCGAAATCGCCCCCGTGACCGCACAGTGTCCAGCCCGTAACAGGCTGCGCCCCCCGCCCCGCAGGGAACGGGCTGCTGAGGAAGAAGACGCTGGTCCCGGGCCCGCCTGGCTCGAGCCGCCCTGCCAAGGGCCAGGTGGTTACCGTGCGGCTGCAGACATCGCTGGAGAATGGCACGCGCGTGCAGGAGGAGCCGGCGCTGGAGTTCACCCTGGGCGACTGCGACGTCATCCAGGTGGGCGCCCGGCGGGGGCGCCGGGGGCAGGGGCCTCGGGCCACTGCTGACCCTCCGCTGCCCTGCCCGTCCCCAGGCCCTGGACCTCAGTGTCCCGCTCATGGACGTGGGGGAGACGGCCATGGTCACTGCTGACTCCAAGTACTGCTACGGCCCCCAGGGCAGGTGAGGCCCTGGGCAGGTGAGGTCCCCCAGGGCAGGGAGAGCCCCCAGGGCAGGGGCACAGGCCCCAAGGCCAGGGAGATGCCCCAGGGTAGGGGAGAGACTCCTCAAGGGCAGGGGAGAGCCCAGAACAGGGAAAGCCCCGGGGCAGGGCAGAGGTCCCCCAGGGCCCCGGCACAGGCGACCCAACCCCACCTCGCCTGCCCGCACTCCCTGGACGGCCACTCTGTGGACGAGAGGGTGCGGCTCGGCTGGGGGCCGCGGGACCGAGCGCTGAGTGCCGCCGTCCGCCCCCCCAGCAGGAGCCCGTACATCCCCCCGCACGCGGCCCTGTGCCTGGAGCTGACCCTGACGGCGGCCGTGGATGGGCCGGACCTGGAGCTGCTGACGGGGCCGGAGCGCGTGGCGCTGGCCAACCGCAAGCGGGAGTGCGGCAACGCCCACTACCAGCGCGCGGACTTCGTGCTGGCCGCCAACTCCTACGACCTGGCCATCAAGGCCATCACCTCCAGCGCCAAAGGTGCCGCCGCTCGGCCTGCCCCGGGCCTCCCGGGGCCCGCACGGGAGCCGCCCTGCCCCGCGCTGGACGTCCCCCGGGGACAGGACCCGGCCGGTGCCGAGCGCAGCGCTGCCACGGGCTCCCGGGGCTGCCCCGGGCACGCGGGGGTCCCCAGGCTGCTTCCCCGCCGGGTTCAGAGGGCGCGGGGCGCGGTTCGGGGGAGGCCCCCGCTGAGCGCCGCCCGCCCGCCGCAGTGGACGTGAGCCTGGAGGAGGAGGAGCAGCTGCTGCAGCTGAAGGTGAAGTGCCTCAACAACCTGGCGGCCTCGCAGCTGAAGCTGGACCACTACCGCGCCGCGCTGCGCGCCTGCAGCCTCGTGCTCGAGCACCAGCCCGACAACGTCAAGGCGCTCTTCCGCAAGGGCAAGGTGCGCCGCGGCCCCGCCCGGGGCCTTTGCACGCGCCGGGTCTGCGCTCCCGCTTGCCGCAGACCGGAGGCCCAGCCAGAGGGCTTGGCGGGCAGGAGGCCCCGGGCTGCCCGTGCGGGGAGGGGGCGGGGCCCGCAGCTCCTTGTAGCGGCGAGGCCGGTAAACTGAGGCCCAGGTGCTGGCTCGTCTGCTGCGTCCATGAAAGGCTCGAGTGGGGCTCCATGCAGCCCGTGTTTATTGGGCACCTACTCCGTGCCGAGATCTGCAGAGATAGGTGGGAAGAAGGAGGTCGGGTTTTCCACGTTTGCATCCCTCCTGGGGTATAAACCGAGCCTCACGCACCTTCGGACATGGAGGGTGAAGGCCATGAGAACCCACTTGGACAGGTCCAAGCTGGAGGAGGGGCCGGTTGCTCACAGAGCCACAGGATCTGGGGCTTCAGGCACGGCTGGGTCCAGGTGGCCGCAGTGTCCGTTCCGCCGCGGGCTCCCCTCAGGCCAGCCCCGCCCTCCCCCACCCCGAAGCCCCACGCCTCCCTCCTCCCCACTTAGGGACCAGCGAAGCTCATGCTTGATCTTGGCGGCCTCAGGTGCCCTTTCTGGCCCAGGCAAGGTCCAGGCATCCTCTGGGGCCACTGCCACTGGCCAAGCTGCTGAGGGAGGGGGCGGTGATTCACTGGGACAGACTCCTGGACCCCCGGGGAAGGAGCAGTTGGGGGTGGGGGCGACACTGGGCAGGGCAACAGGCAGCCTGGCAGGCCTGGGTCCGCCGGGCGAGGCGGGGCCCAGGGTGGGTGCCCTGATGCCTCCGGCCGTCCGCAGGTGCTGGCCCAGCAAGGCGAGTACAGTGAGGCCATCCCCATCCTGAGAGCAGCCCTGAAGCTGGAACCTTCCAACAAGGTGAGCAGGTGGGGCACTGGGGAAGTTCCTCCTCTGGTCTGCCCCCTGGCCTTCCTGCTGTGGCTCCAACTCTGCCTCTCCCACCCGGGCTGCGGCGGGAAGTAGGCAGCCAGAGGTCCTCGGCCGAGACCCTCCTGATCCCCTGAAGGGAGGGTGAGGCCTTCAGGGTCCCTCGTGACACCCACCTCCCCACAGACGATCCATGCGGAGCTCTCGAAGCTGGTGAAGAAGCACGCCGCCCAGCGGCACACGGAGACTGCCCTGTACCGGAAAATGCTGGGCAACCCCAGCAGGCTGCCCGCCAAGTGCCCCAGCAAGGGCGCCTGGGTGAGTGTGAGCCGGTGGGCGCCGAGGGGTGCCAGAGGAGGGGCGTGGAGGCTGGTGTGTAGCGGCCCCACAGGGGTTTCCTCTGCTCCCCACATGACAGCCCAGTGACCGAGCTGTGCTGGGCAGAAGGAGGAACCCTGCTGGTGGCTCAGGGTGGGATGAAGGCTCTTCTCAGGGAAGGAGAGGTATCTCAGAGGAGGGACCATCTGCTTTGGGTTTTAGCGTGTGAGTAGGAGTCTGCCAGGAGGCGGGGTCAGGCAGGGGTCTGCTGAGAGGGCCGCCTTGACCGCTCTCCAGCCGCCTCTTCCCTCCCTTCACCCACAGTCCATCCCGTGGAAGTGGCTGTTTGGGGCGACTGCAGTCGCCCTGGGGGGTGTCGCCCTCTCTGTGGTCATCGCCGCCAGGAACTGACCATCAGGTGGTCGCCACCCACTCTGTGCACCGTGGACCCCACCCTGTGCCCCCCAGCCCCCCAGGCCCTGTCCACTGCCCTTCCCGGCCCAGCCCCCTCCTCTGGGTGGGGGCAGTGAAGGGTCGGGGTCGCGGGGCCCAGCCAGCAGGAGGGCCTGAGGCCCAGTGGAGGACGGAGAGGCGGGGCCGGGCCCCATCTGGCCCGGAGGGAGGGGCCCTCACCCCCAGACCCCGCTTTGCCCCTAGCCTGGGGGCAGCCCTCCTCGCTCAGTCCCCACCCGAGCGCCAGCCCCCACCCTGGGAAATAAAATCTCCCGCCCCGCACCCCGCTGGCTCTGGAGACTTCTTCCGCCGCCGTGGGGGGGCTGGCCAGATGGCCCCCAACGCATCCACAGTCACTCAGCACCACGGGGGCCACCGAGCCTTCCCGAGGGGGAAACCAAGGCCCAGAGGAGCCGGTGAGAAGTAGGTGGGGCCGGGCCCAGGGCCCAGAGCCTGCTCACCCCGGCTCGCCCGCAGCCCCCGCGTCTCTGCAGGCGGGCACCCTCGACCCTGCCGTGGGCCTGCCGCGTGGCTTCGCGGGGTCCCCAGCCTCGGGAGGCAGGCGGGATGTGGGATGGGTGGGGCCTGTGAGCGTGGCTGGGGGTCCGTGAAGGGATGGGAACCTGGCCGCCCGGGGGGAGCCGGCTTTTGGGGCAAGGGCCTCCGTGTTGAAGGGTGCTGGAGCCTGGGAGGCCTGTGGCCAGCAGTGGGCACAGCACAAGCCCACGTCAGAGCAGCTGGAGCTGCTGTTCCTTTCGTGCCAAGCTACGATGCCTGGAGCAATGGCTCAGTGGCAGCCAAGGGACGCGAGACAGGCGCCGGGCGTGATCGCCGGGCGCGCTCTGTTCCTAGAGGAGAGCAAGACCGCACGTCTCCTGGCTCTCCTCGGAGCGGCCGTGGCACGTTTCCTGAATCGTGTCTTCCTTGTGGAACTATCATCCGGGGGAGCCTAAGCGTTTCCCTCCCCGGTGGCACCCCTCCTCTGGGTCTCCGGGGCCCCGGCCAGTCAGTGCCTTTCACCCGCCACCGGCCACGGTGATTGGCACGTGGATGGCAGGTGATCGAGATGCCGCCCACTCAGGGCGGAGCTGAGAGGAGGGGCTGGGCCTTGGCGAGCCCCTACAGCTCCTGGAGCCAGCCGTGCCTGAAGCCCACAGCAGCTCGTTTCTGCTTGAGCAGGGCTGGGTTTTCTGTCGCGTGTGGGCACTGGGGAGGGGGTGGGGGCTGCCAGGTCACTGCACTTCCTTTCCACTACAAGTGTGGTTTCCGAGGCTCGTGCGCAGACGTAAGGACGGACAGGCTAGGTTGCAGCCGTGGGTCCGTCAGTCTTCTGAGCTTGGTCATGGCTTTATTGACACTGGAAACGTCCCATGAAGGCTCAGCCGACATGAGGGAGGCCTCCATGGTCCCGCCACAGCTCTCTCTGGTAACGCCAGGCCTCGGCTCGTCCGTGGTTCACGGGGAGGGGCGACGCGGCTGCTGAGGCTTGCGGGCAGGTGGAGCCTCCCCGGCACCGGGCAGGCCCCGGTGGCTCAGGCCCCGTGCATCCCACCTGGTGTGACGGCCTTTGTGCCACAGGGGCCAGGCCATGCCGGCGCCTGGGGCCGCGCGTGGCGAGCTCGACCCCTCGCGGGGCCGGGGACAGCCTGTGGGTGTCCCATGCCTACGTGCCGAGCCCCCGTGAAACCCCGACACGGGAGCTGGGGCAGCCTCCCTGTGGTGGTACCCGGGCGTGTTGTCACCCGCCGCCACTGGGACAGCGGGCGCGGCCCCATGACTGCCTGGGAGGGGCCGCGGGGAGCTGGTGCCGGTTCTGTCCTGGGCGCTGCCCCAGACGCCTCTCTCTTGGGCTTTGTTTTTTTTTTTACCATCACTAGAGCAGTTGTAGTTCACGGGAAGCACAGGTTTCCCACATGCCCCTCACACGATTTTACCACTGTTGGCTTTGTGTGTTGCTACACCCGGAACAACGTTACTGTAATAAGACCACCCACCACCGTCCCCGGCCTAGCTCTGAGTCTGTGTGGTTCCGTGGTGGTTTTTCTCTTCCGGTAACTCACACACGATCTAAAATTCCCCGTTCTGTCCACTTTCGGGTATACAGTTCGGTGCCGTTAATACATTCGCGACACTTTGCTTCCACCCCCATCGCCTGCTGCCCCAAATAGAAGCCCCACGCCAAGTAATCGTCACCTCCGCCCGCGCCCCCCGCCCGGCCCCTCCAACCTGTGTTCTGGTCCTGACTCTGTGGGTCTGTGTGTCCCGCTTGGTTCCCGTAAGTGAGCTCACATGGCCGCCGGCCCTGTGCCTGGCTTCTCGCCCTCCGCACGGTGTCTCCCAGGCTCGGTCCCGTGGCAGCTTCTGGACGTCTCAGTGCTGCCCTTTCCGCGGCCGGCGGTCACGCCGCTGCACGGAGAGGCCGAGCCTTGCTGAGTTCAGGCCCTCTTGGCTGCGGCAAGCGGTGACGCGGAGCTCAAGTGCGTTAAAGCCGCGAGCAGCGCCGCCGGCAGAGGTGCTGTGGGCGGCAGGGGTCCAGCGGCTACACAGCAGGCTTTCCAAAGTCCAAATTAGAAATGACGGAAATGTCCGGCGAGACGGGGCTGTACTCAATGACGAGGGCGATTTCCAGGATGGTGCCACTGGCCCCTGACTGAGCTCGTCTGTGAGGCAGGTGCTGTTCTCTCCATTTTATGGATGAGCAAACTGAGGGGCCGGCAGGGTGAGGCCAGCCCAAGACGGCGGGCTGAGCGCGAGCGCGCCACCTGGCCAGGTGTGCTACAGGTGAGGGACCGCCCTCAGGTTCCTTGAACGACGAATTCTTAGAGCGTCCTGGGGAGGATGCCCATGCTGCCGAGTCCCCCGCTGTGGCTCGGGGCCCCTCTGGGAGCCACTGGGAAACCAAGTGTAAGATGGAGGGCCGCTCATTACCGAATTCCCTGAACCTCCCCAGGCCCCCGTCTCATCTGGCAAATGGGGCCAAGCCACTGTGTCTACCCCAAAATGTGGTCGTGGATGCTGAGTCTGGCACGCTGGGAGCACTCGGCGTGGGATGGCAGTAATTATTACTGTTGTCTATTTCCCAGGTGAGGCCACAGAGGCTCAGAAAGGGGAGGCACCTTTCCCAAGGGCACACAGCCAGCCAGGCACCCACAGAGCCCATCCCTCCACGTTCTGCACTCACCAGCCCGGCAGCCTGTACCTTCCCCATCTCCACCCCAGACCTCCCACACTGTGGCTGCCCCTGCTCCTGCTCTTTCATGATCCTCCCAAGCAGTGCAGCTCCACCTGCTCCAATATTTACCTGGCCCAGCCTCCCGGATAAACAGCCCAGCACAGAGTGTGGAGAGACGGGTCAGCATGTCTTGGCAAGCGCTGGTCTCCATCCTGTGGGATTCCAGGCAGGGTGGGGGCAGGGGGGCGGTGATCCCAGAGTCCAAATAGACCTTGAGTTGAATGGCACCGGCTTCCTGCACCTCAGTCTCCCCGTCCACGAAATGGGCCCGTGGCTGCGTCGTGAGGACTAAAAACAGGGCCACTCATTCACTTGATGTGTACCACCTCAGCGCCCACCCCACGCCAGGCCCCGCGCCAGGCACATGCAAAGAGGAAACATAAAAAGGCCCGGGAGACGCAGGGTGTCTGGGCGGGAAAGAGCCGAGTTCGAGTCCCAGCCCTGCTGCTCGCCAGCAGGGCGGCCACAGGCCGGCTGCCTCAGCCCTCTGAGCCTCAGTTTACCCACTTGTAAATGAGGATGTGGTAAAAGTCGTCATAGGGAATCTGGCATTGCCTCTGGGGTCCGCAGTTCGCCGTCCGTGTGCAAACGAGTCACGCTTGGCGGGGACCCCGCGCCTCCGCCTGTAAAATGGGAGTGGCCATGCCAGGCGGGTGTGGTGGGAACCAGTGGCCTCAAGCAGGCGCATACAGCAGGTCCTGAGCCTCACCTTCCTCTCTTTCACCCCAGACTTTCCATCCAGTGGCCCTGGGGTCAATGGCCGCGGCAAGAGCAACCCTGTTTCCTGCAGGCAGGGAGACCTGGGAGCCCCGGAGGCACTGGCCGGGGCCTGTCTCCAGCCTCAGTTTCCCCATCTGTAAAATGGGGAATTGAGAGAAGGCTGCAGCCACTGCGGAAAACCTTCTGGCAGTTTCCTCTCTAAACATAGAATTATCATATGACCCGGCAATTATGCTCCTAGGAGAAGTGAAAACATCCATCCAAAAACTAGCACTCAGATGTCCACAGTGGCAGCCAGCAGGCGGAAGCAGCCCGAGTGTCCGCCACGGGACGATGGGGAAACTGTGGCCGGTCCCCCGCAGTGGACCAGCGCTCAGCAGCAGGGACAGGTTCCCAGCCACGGGCAATGCCTCCGTTTCTGTGAAATCTCCCCAAGAGGCAGCTCCAAAGAGCACATCAGTGGGTGGGGGTGACTAACTTAAACGCGAGGAAGCTGCTTCCTGGAGGGATGAAAACGTCTTGAAGATGATTGTGGTAAAGTTACAGAAAATCATCAGATTGTGACTTTGAAATTAATGAATTTTATAGGCAAAATATAATTCCATAAAGTTGATTTTCTGCATGGGGGTAGTTGGACCCCAGCCCACAGGGTCCCAAGATTTCATTCTTCTTACGAACCAACTTTTCAACGACCCCACCGGAGCCCCCCAGCATCCAACGCGCGCTCGCTTTGCATAGCCACGCCCACCCCGGGCTGTCGCGGGCTCCGCCTCCCACGTGTCTCCGCCGGCCACGCCCCTTCCGCACCTTCCCTGCGGCTTCCAACCACAGCCAAAGACGGAAGTCCTGACGGACCTCATAAATAATGCATCACGTCAGCGGCCGGCGGGGCGGGGCTTCGGCACACCCCTCGGAAACAGGATCATGAATTATAAGTAGGAGGCGGGGCCTGCGGGGTGCGCGTGTCGGGGCGGAGTCCGGACGCGGAAGTGGCCGCGCCGGCAGCTTGGAAAGGCGGGGCGAGCGGCACGCTCATGAATATGCAGGGATCGGGGGACGCCCCGAGGGGGCGTGGCCAGACGCGCCTCCTGAATCGGGCAGCGCGTCCGAGGGCGGCGTCGCGCGCCGCGGGCCCCGCGGAGGGCGTGGCCGGGCGCGTCTCATGAATAATGCAGCGCGTCAGCGGGCGGCGGGGCGGGGCGTGGCCGGCGTCGGGGCGGGGCGTGGCCGGCGTCGGCGCCGGCGCCCGGGCGGGGGGCGGGGGAGCGATGGTCGCAAGATGGCGGCGCTGAGGGAGGCTCGGAGCTACGGGCTGTCGTGCGGGCGGGTGAGCGACGGCAGCCGGGTGTCCGTGTTCCACGTGAAGCTCACCGACAGCGCCCTGAGGGCCTTCGAGAGCTACCGCGCCAGCCAGGTGAGCGGCGCGGGGCCCGGCGCGGCGTGGGGGGCGCTTGGGGCGGGCGCCGGGCCGGGGGCGCGGGGCCGGGGGCGCGGGGCCCGCGGCGGGGCCGGCGCGTCCCTTCCGGGGGCGACCCCGGCGGCCGGCCTGGCGCGGCGGAGGGGCCCTGGGGGCGCGCCCGGCCCGGGGGGCGGCCGGGGCCGCTTGCTCGCCCCCCACCCCCGCCCGCCGGGCAGGAGCCGGGGCGGGGGTCGCGGGGCGCCGGTGGCGGTGACTGTCCCCGTGGGGGCTGCCCGTCCGGGCCGGGGGGCGCCGCTGTCGGGGCGGCCGGGGCGGCCTCTCGGCGGCACTTCCACCTGGGTGGGTGGGTGGGTGGGGGCCGTGTCTGCATCTGGGGGGTGGCTCTGAGGCCCCCCCGGGTCAGGCTCGCTCTGGGGTCTGGGCAGGGGCTTTGGGGCGCCGCTGACAGCGTGGGGCGGAAGCTGTCCTGCTTCTGTCCAGGCGCAGTTTCCCTGGGGTGGGGGCTGAGGGCCGGGAGCCCCTGGTGGGCACCTGGCAGGAGGCGCTGAACCCGGCACCTGGCCGCCACTCCTGGCCTTCTTAGGGGCCGATCGGGGCCCCTCTGGGGAAGTTTCAGGCCTTTCAGTTCTGCCACCTTGGGGGGGGGGGGCTTTCGCCTTCCCGGTGGCCTGTTTTGGGGCAGAGCTGGGTCATGGTCAGAAACCGGCTTCTTGCCATCCCCGCGGGGGGCCTGGTGTCCTCCGTCTGCAGGTGTCCGGGGCACAGGTCCCGGGGGCGACAGGTTTCCGAGCTAAGCGGGGTCTCTGCGGGCTGCGGTGCCCCCGGGGGCGGGGGTCCGAGCTGAGGCTCGGGGCGGCCCCAGCGCCCTGCGTGTGTTTGCGCTTGCTGGGGTGGGGGGGCCGCGGGCGGGCGAGGAGGGAGACTAACTAGGAAGGAATGTGGCCGTCTTCCTGCCCCGGGCTGGTTCAGCACCATCAGCCAAGCCGGGAATTTCTCCCGTCGCGGCCCTGTGCTTCGCCCCACTCGGGCAGCTTTCCCCGTGCAGGTTTTTTT
>JAQZBX010055536.1:0-18405 GCA_029593785.1 Cabassous unicinctus | reverse complement strand
AACAGCAAAAAAAAAAAAACAAGGAAAAACAGTCTTCCCTCTTAGGCCCCTAAGGAGCTTCTCAGGCTACAGGGTTATCAATAATCATTCTGCAACCTGCCCTCTGCACATTTTGAACCAGGTTTAGCAAGTAAACTAAGTTAAATTTTAAAAGGAATCTTTTTTAAAGAAAAATAAGAGATCCAAGAAAAGCTAATACAAAAAGAATGTCATATGTTCTCTGTTATAAAGTATCACCTGGATATCTGAAAACCCTGGGGGATCACATCTCTAAAAAGAGCCAGGAATTGAACCAGGGACCTCATATAGTCAATGTGGAGGCAGGAATTCCTCCACTGAGCTAAACTTTCTCCTTAGGTCAGTTAGCTTTTCAGGAAGCTATCCACTCATTTTTCCTTGGGCAAGTTAGAATCTTAGCATTTTGCCAGAGTCCTGCTGGTTAGGCGCCTGTCTGTCCCTACCCCTCTCTATTCTAATTACTTTCTCTCCCAGTGAGGCTGGGCATGATGGCCTGTCTGAGCAGATCTCCCTCCCCACTCCTGGTCAGGTTAGGTTCCCTTCTGAGATTCAGAGGGGGCTCAGCTGACCACACTCACTGCAAAGAAACCACTCTAGAACCTCTTTAAGACCCTTCATCCTCCCAGGGAACCCTAAATAGTCTTTGAAAGCTTCTTGAGCTCTTCCTACTGCCAGTTTCCCTTAAGGGAGTTGAAATTTTAATAACTTTTAGCTGCCAGATTAGGTAGCTGCCTGTCTCCACCCCCTCCCTCCCCAAATTCCTCTCTCCTAGGGTAGCTGTGTGTGACTGACTGCCTGAGCAGATTCCCCTTTCCCCTCTCCTCAGGGCCACCTTGGTGCTGGCTGGTATTCTCCCCGAGTTTCAAAGGGGCCTCAGGTGTCCAAACCCACAGAAAGGAAACCACTTCCCACCCTTTGCCAGAACCCTCTTCCTCCCATAGAATTCTCCCTCCCACTGACTGACTGGTGAGAGTCAGGGCATCCACGAAGGCTATTTCCCTTAAGAATGGGGCTTAGACGTCTGCTGTTTCTAGCCACAGGGTCGATCAAATCACAGTTTTCCCCTGGGCTCTATATCTCTTTGTCCAGTTACCTTCAGATCATGCCCTGAAGTCTCCTGCTCTGTGGGTTCCCAAAACAGCTCACTCAGGTGGGATTTTGCACTGTCTCAGCCATTTTTTGTGAGCGATCTGGGGAGTGACCACTTACAATGATGCCATTTTACCAGAATTCCTGTACTTATTTTTTTTTTTTAATTTATTGAAGTATATCATTCATACATGAACATACATAAACTATAAGTGTTCAGTAAACATCGTGAACTTACAAAACAAACTTGCATAACATCATACAGGGCTCCCACACCTTACCCCTGCACAAAAACCCTGCATTGTTGTGAAACATTTGTTAACAAATCATGAAAGAACATCGTCAAAATATTACTACTAACAATGGTGCTTATCTTTCTTCCCCATACATTTTTTTAAAGGATTTATTTATTTATTTACTTTTATCCATTTTTATCCCCAACCCCAGTTTTTGCAGTTTCTGTGTCCATTTACTGGACAGCTCTCTGTGTCCATTTCCTGCCTTCTCTTCTCATCCTTCTCCTCCTGTCTTCACTGGGATTCGATCCTCAGAATCTCCAATGTGGGAGAGAGGCATCCTACCATCTGTTTCACCTTAGTTCCTGATTTTTTGGTGCATCTCGTCTTGGATCTCCCTTGTGTCACTCTCCTGTTACATCATCTTGCTGCATAGATCACGGGGTCTAATGGCGCAACCGTGCACGGGACCTGGTGGCTCATGCACTCGTGGAGCCAGGCACTGCACCCGCATGCGGGGCCTAATTGTGCACCCATGGATGGGGCCTGATGGCTCAATCACAGACAAGGCCTGGCAGCTTACCTGCTCGCAGGGCCTGGTGGCGCACCCATGCACAGGGCATGGTGGCCCACACACCTTCTATATTTTCTTTTTTTAATTTTTACCGGGAGGTCCTGGAGATCGAACCCAGGTCCCTCCATATGGGAGACAGAAGCCCAACCACCAGAGCCAAATCTGTCTCCCTACTATATCTCTTGAGGTTGACCAAAGATACCCAAAGTTACAGTTTTTTCCCGTACAGGATGGTCAAATAATAAATAATAATAAATCAGGCTTACTTTATCACTAGCATTCTAAAAGCCAGACCTAGGGAGAAAAACTAGATCTGGGGACACATGCATGGTTTCTAATATAGCGAATGTTTAGCCTACCCTGATTATCACAAAATCAGGTCAGCGACTATACTTATTTTTAATATTTAGTTTAACCAATAAAAAAGAAAGATGATTAACTGAAATAGTAAGTTTTCCTGACTTCCATGTTAAATATTTTGCCATTATACCATAATAAAATTATTTTTAATAAATTTTTAAAATAATTATCATTAGGATTTTTTTACTCTAGTAAGTCATTATTTCTATTCTTTTGACTTATACAGAATATTTAATTGTATTAATTTAATGAAATTTTCATATATTTTGTTCATAATGCTATCAGAAGAACTTCTTCCCCTCTTTTCTGGCAAAAGACAAATTGTGCTACATTCAAATCAGCCTCATTTTGTTTTCTTTGTCATGCTGGAATGAGGAAGATGTCATTCAAAAGAGTTAAGTATTCAGAAGATGTGCAAAATCACACAACTGGAACATTAAGATACATCATTAAACAACCCAAGTTAACTGCCTGCCATCAACTGATTTTATGCACAGATTTTCAGAGTTTAACTTTGTGCAAATGCCCATGTTAGCCACTTATTTTTAAATCTTACCAAACACAAGAGGAAACAGCATTATATTTTGCAGATAATGCTTTTAAAATTTTCAAATATTTGATCACAAGACAGTTCCAAGTATATAAACTTAAACAGTCATATGTTGGGGTAGTGGGGTGGTGGAGAAATCTGTAATATCAGTTTCACATATTTAACTTAAATACATATTTTCCTACAATAAATGTGATAGAACATAAGATTGATGAGAAAGCTAAAGAAAAGTTCTAACCAATAAGTTTAAAAATAATTTTCCTTTTCAATTCAATTTATTAACATTGACAAAGCAGTGTAAAAATTAATCTTGATCAGAATTTCAATGTAAGAATAGGATGACTATTTGTTCACAAAATCCTTGAGACTTTTTCTTTTGTCATAACTTATCTAAGGTTTTTACAACTTACATTTCTTATCTTTTTGACTGCTTTTGTAAGGACATACAATAATGTTCCTCTTCTAGAATACAATTCACTTATATTTAGATACCTGCGGCAAAAAGGGAGCCAGTCTTTACTAAATAATATTGTTGATTGAATTTATTCATCTTGGCAAAGAAATTTCACTTTACATGACAATGTCAGTCTGTTAAAATATAAGTAAAGATCCAAATAACGGGCCTGATTTAGAAATAACCACTATGATTATAAGCATATATATAGAGAGATTATTGGAATGGTTTTAAAAGGAAAGCTAGCAATTTATAATACATTATTATTCTTCAAATACTAAACGCTCATGGATCTTCAAGTTCACAAAAGCATTTACATGTATTTTGCTTATATATTTATATATATTTCTTTCCATAAAATGCAACAATTTCTATCTACATGAGAAGTACTCTATACTTAAAAACATTGAAAATTGATAAAATAAATTGATAAATTGAAAGTCGCAGCTTTTGGATGGGGTCATTCACTGGCCAAGTGCGTTGTTTCTACAAATCACAACATGTTGAGTACTAGAATGATATTAATGATCTTGAATGCCCAAAATATTGTAAACATGTCGACCACATTTAAAAGGTAAACAAATTGAGAGCTATATATTTGTAAGAAGTGATAACCAGATATTTGTGCAAGGATATGATATGGACTCAGTTGACGCCTGTCATAGGGTCACTGCCTCAATAAGGACATTGACAACCAGAGCTTTGAGGCATAAGAGCCTAGTGCAGCTGCCACTTTGGTGAGCATCATGTAGAGGCAAACAGACTCCTGGCTCCAGGGCCCTTGCAGTGCTGTGAAGCCTGCTGCCACTTTCACTGCCACAACCATTACCAGCACCTACCTACGATGGCTTCAAACCCTCTGCTGATGCTGACTTGGACCGGATCCCAAGACTTCTCATTAAAGGTACTCATATGCCTTATGCCAGCCTTTGCTGATGGACTTTAGAGACTCTAGGGTCTTCCAATTTTAATGTGCTGTGGACCTTGACCTTGTTACAGCATATTTGGTTGCGCTGGCAGCTTGTGATTACGTAAGCAAATAAATTGCATTGAGCACTCAAACTATTGTGCTGAATCTGCTTTCAACTTGTGATCATTTCTCAGATCATATATGACAACAGGCAGTACACACTTGTTTGCCTTAAAGGTTATAAAATAATTACATCATGGATCCTTGAGATTTCTTTCACAGTCAAACCATGAAGTTATATTAAAAAATGTCAACTATCTAGTCAGGCTTTCTTCCATTTTTTTTCTTTACTAGAGAAGTTGTAAATTTACAGAACAACCGTGCATAAAATACAGGACTCCCATATACCACCTTATTATTAACACCTTGCATTGCTGTGGACATTTGTTACAATTGATGATAGCACCTTTTGTAATTGTACTATTAACTATAGTTCAAGGTTTAACTTAGGGTTCACTGTGTAGTGTACCTCCATGGATTTTTAAAAATTTTTATTTTGTTACCAAATATGCAATTGAACATTTCTCCTTTTAAGCACATAAGCATATTTCAGTGCTGTTAATTTCCCTCACAATGTTGTGCTACCATCAGCACCATCCATTACCAAAACATTCCCATCATTCTGAATAGGAAACCTGTATATTTTAAGACTTAAGGTCCCATTCCCTATCCCAACCCCATCTCCTGGTAACCTTTATTCTAGATTCTGACTACGTGTTTGATTATTCTCATTATTTGAAATTAGTTAGTTCATACAATATTTGTCCTTTTGTGTTTCTATTATTTCACTTAACATGATGTCTTCAAGGTTTATCTATGCTGCTGCATGTATCAGGAACTCAGTCCTTTTATGGCTGAATAATATTCGATTGAATGTATATAACATATTTTATTTATACATTCATCAGTTGATGGGCACTCATTTGCTTCCATCCTTTGGCAAGTGGGAAAAATGTTGCTATGAACATCAGTTTGCAAATATCTTTTCAAGTTCCTGCTTTCAATTCTTTTGGGTATATATCTAGTAGTGGGATGGCTGGGTCATATAGTAGTTCTATACTTAGCTATCTGAGGAATTGCCAAACTGTCTTTCACAGTAGATGCAACATTTTATATTGCCTTCAGCAATGAATGAGTGTTCCTATTTCTCCACATCCTCTCCAATACTTGTTATTTTCTGTGTTGTTTTTTTTTAATAGCCATTAAATGAGTGAAAAATGGTATTTCATTGTGGTTTTGACTTGCATTTCCCTAATTGATAATGATACTGATCATGATTTCATATATTTTCTGGTCATTTGTATATCTTTTTTGGAAAGTTACTATTCTAGTCTTTTGCTCATTTTTTAATTTTTTATTTTTTTTAGAGAATTTGTGAGCTTACAAACAATCACGCATAATGTGTAGAATTTCCATACGTCACCCATCCACCGACACCTTACATTGTTGTGGAACATTTGTTACAGATTATGGAAGTACATGATCAGACTATTACCACTAACTATGGTACTTAGTGTATAGTTGGTATATTTTTTCCATACATCTCTTACTATTAACACTATGTATTAGTATTGTACATTTGCTATAGTTCATGAGAGAATACACTCTTATTTGTACTGTTAACCAAAGTCCATCTTCCACCACATAGTTCACTATGTTATACAGGCCCATGCCTTGTAAATTCTATCCAAGGTGTACCCTCAGTGGCTCTCACTTTCATTGCAGAGTTATGCAGTCATTGCCCCAGTAAACCTTTGAACATTTTTCTTAATCCCAAAGAAAAAATCCCATACACCTTAATATTGACCATTAGTATTGATATAGTACCTTCATTGTCATTGGTGCAAGAATATTACAATATGTTGTTAACTGTAGTTCATAAGTTAACATTAATTGTATTTTTTCCATGCATCACTATATGCTTATCTCCTTGTAATAATAATGTACATTTGTTCTAGTTCATAGAAGAACAGTCTTATATTTGTATTATTAACCAAAATCCCCATCCACCTCTGGGCTCACTATGATATTCAGTCCCTAGATTATTCTCTAGCTTTCTTTCAATTGACATTTACATCCCTAGACTACCCCTATCAGCCACAATCCCATTTATAAATCAGCCATATTAGTTATACTCATTATAATGTTGTCATCAATTCTATCCATTTCCATACTTTTACAGTCAAGCTAATTGAAAATTCTAAATATATTAAGCATCAATACACCTTCTCAGTTCTCATCCTATCTCTTAGTAACCTACAGTCTAGGTTGTAACTCCATGCACTTATTCTTTCAATTTAGTTCATAATAGTGAGAACATACAATATTTATCCTTTTGTGTTTGGCTTATTGCACTTAGCATAATGTTCCCAGGGTTCATCTGTGTTATCATATGTGTCCCAATTTCATTTCTTCTTATAGCAGCATAGTATTCCATAGCATGTATGTACCATATTTTGTTTATCCATTTATTGGTTAATGGACACTTGGATTGTTTCCATTTTTTTGGCAATTGTGAATAACACTGCTATGAACATCAGTATGCAAATGTATGTTCCTGTCACTGTTTTCAGTTCTTCTGGATATATTCTTAGTAGCAGGATTGTTGAATCATATGGCATTTCTATATTTAGCTTCCTGAGAAACCATGAAACTGTCTTCCAGAGAGGCTATACTATTCTACATTCCCACCAACATGAAGGAGTGTTCCTCCACATCCTCTCAAGCACTTGTTGTTTTCTGTTTGTTTGTTATTTCAAAATAATGCCCATTCTATGAAAAGTGAGATGATATCTCATTGTAATTTTGATTTGCACTTCCCTAATAGTTGGTAATATTGAACATTTTTCCAAGTGCTTTTTCACCATTGTATTTCCTCTAGGGAGAAATGTTTAAGTCTTTTGCCAATTTTTAAATTGGATTGCTTGCTCTTTTATTGTTGAGTTGTATGATCTCTTTTCAACTTTATTTTTAAAGAAGTTTTAGATTACAGAAAACTTACATCAGGAAGATAGCGTAGGTAGGCAGGGCTCAACTCTCTCACTAAAACAAAGGAAGAAGGGCAAAAAATTGTCTGAGGGAACTGCTTTGGTGATCTGAAGACCAGAAGAGTGCTGCACATCATCCAGAAGGGAGAGGGACAGAGAGACAAAGAGACCAAACAAAAACCATGAGTTACTTGCTTCTGCAGCTGGGGCCTGCACATATCTCCCATTATCAAGATGAATAACCTTTGTAAAAACCCTGACTCATTGCAGTCAAATGAGAGGGGAAAGGAGGTCCTCCTCCCTCGAAAGAGGAAGGATCTGAGAGCGGTTTCCCTTCAGTGAGTTTGGACAGTTGAGCCCGCTTTGAATCTTGGCTGAAGTCAGACCAGCAAGTGAAGGTTGAAAGAGACATCTCCATTGGGGAGCTCCAGGGCAAACAGGTGTGTGACCAGAAACCAGCAAACTCAGAAGGAGGAAGGGGTAGAAGGGAGGGGAGATAGGTGGGTAGAACAGAGGAATAAAAAAAAAAACACAACAACCAGCACTGAAGCAGCTCCAGGGAGAGAGGAGGGTTGAGCTGATCAGGAAGACTGTCACACCTACAAGCCCTGGGAGAGAGAGTAACTGGGTCAGTGAGGGGGTGGGAGACAGGTGCCCAGGACAAAGGGAAGCCAGGAGAGATAACCAGCAAATTATCAGAAGTCCAACTGGAAAAGAGGGAAGGGAATGACAGACAAAGCCTTTAGAAGCCTACATGACTGGTGGACCAGGTGTAGCTCAGTGGTGGAACACCTGCTTCACATATATGAGGTCCTGGTTTAATCCCTAGTACTCCTAACCAGCATGAGGGATAAGAGGGAAGAAACAAGCAGCCCAGGTGCTTGTAAGATGACCAAATAGCCCTGAAGAGAAGGGATCCAGAGAGCAATCCAGTGGGTTGTCAGGCACCCAGCTGACACCTCATGACAGGAAACTTAAAGACTAAGAATTTTTTTTAGGTATTTTGATTTGTTATTTTATATATATATATTTTAGTTTTTTTTAAAATTCTTTATTCTTTAAAACTGGGTACCATACCTGTGGAGGGTGGGCTGCAGGGTGATTGGTAAGCACTGGCAGCCTGAGACAGTTGTTAGTGGCGTTAGAGGTAAGCCTGTTTTTCCTGTATTGTTTTTCTTTTCCTTCTTCTTTACCTTGTTTCTCCTTAATTTCTTTATTTTCTTTCTTTCATTTTTCCCTTTTCTGTTGCTTTTCTTTCATTCTACCTTCTCCTGTTTGGTCTTAATTTTCTTTATTCTCATCCCATCTTTCTGGTCTTTTAATATATTTTTTGTTTCTTTTTTTTATTCCAACTTTTTATTGTTATTCCTTTTTATTTTATATGATTTTTCATATTTATTACTTAATTTTTCATGGTTCTTTTCCAGTACCTTTTCTATTTATTATTCTTTTTCTCTTCTTGTTTCTTTCCTTTTCTGTGTTCTTAATATTATTTTAGTGGAACAAGAACAACTGGGAGAATATAGAATAACCAAGTACAAAGTAGGACCATTAACATAAAATAAAATGAAATAAAACCCTAGAGTAGAAAGTGAAGTTAATTATCTGAATAAGTCAATCAAGATAAACAGATGCCTAGGCACCAGAAAAAAATTTCAAGCCATTTTAAGAAACAGGAAGACATGGCCTAGTCTAATGAACAAACTTAAAAACAGGAAAGGACACAGAATGTAGAGCAGCTAATCAAGGATGTCCAAAAAATATCATGAATCAACTTAATGAAGTGAAGGAAGAGATAAAGGATATTAAGAAGACACTAGAGAAACACACAGAAGAAATTGTAAACGTACATAAAAAGATAACAGATCTTATGGTAATGAAAGGCACAATGCAAAAAATTAAAGATATGCTAGAAGCACATAACAGCAGATTTGGACAAGCAGAGGAAAGAATTAGTGACACTGCATATAGAACATCTGAAATCTCACAGAAAATAGAACAGAAAGATGGATAAATTCAGCAGGGACTCAGGGAATGGAATGACAACGTGAAACACAGAAACATAAACATTGTAGACATCCCAGAAGAAGAAGAGAAGGGAAAGGTGGCAAATGAGTGCTAGAGGAAATAATGGCTGAAAATTTCCCAACTCTTTTGAAGGACATGGGTGTATATGTCCAGGAGGTACAGCACACACCAAACAATGTAAATCCTAAAAGGCCTACCCTGAGACACATACTTATCAAATTGTCAAATGCTCAAGACAAAGAAAGAATTCTGAAAGCAACAAGAGAAAAGAGATACATCACATATAAGGGATGCTTGATAAAATTAAGTGCTGAATTCTCATCTGAAACCATGGAGGAGAGAAGGCAGTGGTATGACATAGTTAAGGTGCTAAAAGAAAAATCAGCCAGCCAAGAATTCTGTATCCAGGATAGCTGCCATTCACAAATGAGGGAGAATTCACAATATTCACAGATAAACAGAAATTAAGAGAGTTTGCAAACAAGAGACCTGCCCTTCAAGAAATACTAAAGGGAGTTCTGCAGGTTGAAAGGAAAAAACAGAAGAGAGAGGGTTGGACAAAAGTGTAGAAAGGAAAATTATTTAAGAATTACTAAAAGAATAAAAAGAGAAAGAAAAACAAAATATGACATATACAAACCCAAAGAAAAAATGACTAATATAAGTACTGCCTTGACAGTAATAACATTGAATGTTAATGGATTAAACTTTCCAAACAAAAGACACAGATTTGCAGAGTGGATAAGGAAATATGACACATCTATATGCTCTCTACAAAAACTCACCTTAGACCCACGGAGACAAGGAGGTTGCACGTGAAAGGTTGGAAAGCTATTTCACTTGCAAACAAAAAGGTTGAAAATAGCTATATTAATATCAAACAAAATAGACTTTAAATGCAAAACTATTGTAAGAGACAATTATTAAAAGAGTAATCTATGAAGAAGAAAAAACAATAATAAATATCTCTTCCCCTAATCAGGGTTCCCCAAAATACATGAGGCAAACAATGGTAAAACTAATTGGAGAAATAGATGCCTTTAAAATTATAGTGGAGGAGTTAATAAACCCTATAACCATTAGAAAGTATTTCTTGACAGAATGTTAATAAAGAAACTGAGACCTTGAATAATATATTAGGAGATATTGAACTAATACATCCAAACACAGCAGGATATACATTCTTCTCAAGCACACTGGATCATTCTTCAGGATAGGCCCTATGCTAGGTCACAGAACAACGCTCAACAAATTCAGAAAGATTAAAATTATGCAAAGTAATTTCTCTGACCATAATGGAATGAAGCTGGAAATTAATAAGGGGCAAAAACCAGAATATGCAGAAAGTTATGGAAGATAAGCAACACACTCTTAGACAATCAGTGGGTCAAGGAGGAAATTGCAGAAGAAATAAGTAACTACCTTGAAACAAATAAAAATGAGAACACAAAGAATCAAAACCTATGGGATGCAGCTAAAGCAGTACTGAGAAGGAAATTTATAGCCATGAATACCTATATTAAAAAAGAAGAAAGAGTTAAAATTAGAGATCTAACTGCACACATAGAGGAACTAGAAAAAGAACAATATTCTAACCACAAAGCAAACAGAAAGAAGAAAATAACAAAGATTAGAGAACTAAATGAAATTAAGAATAATGAAAAGTAGAAAAAAATAACAAAACCAAAACCTCGTTCTTTGATAAGATTCATAAAATTGACAAACACTTAAATATTCTAAAAAAGAAAAAGAGAAAGAAAAGGCAAATAAATATAATAAAATATGAGAGAGGGGATATCAGCACTGATCCCACAAAAATAGAGTATCATAAGATGATACTTTGAAAAAGTATATGCCAAGAAGATAGATAATTTAGATGAAATGGATAAATTTCTAGAAAAACACATGCAATCTACATTGATGAAAGAAATTGATGAACTCAACAGACCAATCCCAAGTAAGGAAATTGATCTAGTCATCAAAAACTTCCCAACCAAGAAGAGCCCAAGACCAAATGACTTCATGGGTGAATTCTATCAATCATTCCAGAAAGAACTAACACTACTCTTGCTTGAACTCTTGCAAAAAATAAAATTGAAGGACACATTACCTAACTCATTCTATGATGCAAACTACCTTAATTCCAAAGTCCTATAAAGATGTCACAAGAAAAGAAAACTACAGACCAATCTCTCTAATGAACTTAGATGTTAAAATCCTCAAGAAAATACTTGCTATTGTATTCAACAACACATCAAACGAATTATACACCATAATCAAGTGGGTTTCATGCCTGGTATGCAAGGATGTTTCAACATGAGAAAATCAATCAATGTAATACACTGCATTAACAGATCAAAAGGAAAAAAACCACATGATCATCTCTATTGAGACAGCAAAAGCATTTGATGAGATAGAGCATCCTTTCTTGATGAAAACACTAAGAAATATAGGAATAGAAGGAAACTGCCTCAACATGTTAAATGATATATATGAAAAACCAATGGCTAACATCAAACTCAATGGTGAAATGTTAATGCTTTCCCTCTAAGATCTGGAACAAGACAAAGATACCCACTGTCACTGCTCTTACTTAACATTCTGTTAGAAGTCCTTGCTTAAGCACTTAGGCAAGAAAAAGAAAGAAAATGCATCCAAATTGGAAAAGGAGAAGTAAAAGTTTCACTATTTGCAGATGATATGATATTATATACTGAAACCCCCAAAAGTACTACAACAAAGCTTCTAGGGCTAATAAATGAGTTTAGTAGAGTGGCAGGGTATAAGATTAATATGCAAAAACCAGTAGTACTTCTGTACACTAATAATGAGTAATCTGAAGAAGAAATCAAGATAAAATTCCATTTACAATAGAAACTAAAAGATCCAAATATCTAAAGTTGTAAAAGACTTGTACGCAGAAAACTACACAACATTGTTAAAGGATATCAAAGAAGACCTAAATAAATGGAAGAATATTCCATGCTCATGGATTGGCAGACTAAACATCGTTAAGATGTCTGTCCTA
The DNA here is from genome assembly GCA_029593785.1 of Cabassous unicinctus. Lineage (NCBI taxonomy): Eukaryota > Metazoa > Chordata > Mammalia > Cingulata > Chlamyphoridae > Cabassous > Cabassous unicinctus. The sequence continues at coordinate 6,111 of JAQZBX010055536.1, read as the reverse complement.
CCCAAATTGATTTACATATTTAACACAATCCCAATAAAAATTGCAACAGCATATTTTAATGAATTGGAAATGCCAATTATGAAATTTATTTGGAAGGGAAGGGGTCCTGAATAGCCAAAAACATGTTGGAAAAAAAAAAGAATTGGAAGAATCATGCTACTTGACTTTAAATCATATTATAAAGCTACAGTGGTCAAAACTTTTGTGTAACATTTATGTAATCTAAGTATCTTTTAAAATATGTAATATATATATGTATAACTTTTATGTAAGCAAATGCAAAAATAATAATAATAATAAAAAAATATGTGAAGCAAAAACTGATAGAACAGCAAGGAGAAACAGACAAATCCAGTGTTAGAGTTGAAGACTTTATCAATCCTCTTTCAGTAACTGATAGATCTATCAGGTAGAAATCTAGAAACCAGTAAGGATATAGTTGACTTGAACAGCACTATCAATAAATTGTATGTACTGTCATTTAAAGGATAATCCATCCAACAATAGGAAAATACATATTCTTCTCAAGCTCACGTAGAACATTGGCCACGATAGACCACATTTGGGACTATAAAACACATCTTAACAAAATTTAAAAAAAAACAAACAAACCTGCATGGCATTAGCAGAAGGATGGACACACTGACCAATGGAATTGAATTGAAAGTTCTGATATAGATCCTCCCATATATGGTTAACTGATATTTGACAAGGCCACTAGGCCCACACAAGTGGGACACATGGCCTCTTCAACAAATTGTGCTGGGAGAATGAGAGAGGATCACCATCTCATGCCCTACACAAAAATTAAGTCAAGATGGATCAAAGACCTAAATATAAGAGCCAAGACCATAAAATTCCTGGAAGATAATATAGGGAAGCATCTATGAGATCTTGTAGTAGGAAATGGTTTCATAAACTTTACATACAAAGCATGATCAATGAAAGAAAAAATAGATAAAAGGGACCTCCTCAAAATTAAAATTTTTGAATTTCAAAGGAGTTTGACAAGAATATGAAAAGGCAGTCTACTCAATGGGAGAAAATACTTGCGAACCACCTATACATAAGGATCTAATATCCAGCATATATAAAGAAATCCTACAGCTCAAAAGTGAAAAAACAAATAACCCATTTAATAAATGGGTAAGAGATTCGAATAGACACTTTTTCAAAGAGGAAATACAAAGAGATAGAAAGCTCATGAAAAGATAGACAACATCACTAGCTATTAGGGAAATTCAAATCAAAACTACAGTGAGATATCACTTTACACCTATTAGAATGGCAGCTATTAAAAAACAGAGAACTCCAAGTGTTGGAGAGGATTTGGAGGAAAGGGAACCCTCATCCACTGCTGGTGGCAATGTAGAATGTGGAGCCATTGTGGAGGAAAATTTGGCGTTCCTCAGGAGGCTACCGACAGAATTGCCATATAATCCAGCAATCCAACTGCTGGGTATATACCCAGAAGAATTGAAAGCAGGGACACAAACAGATATATGTTCATAGCAGCATTGTCCACTTTTGCCAAAAGTTGGAAGCAACCCAAGTGTCCATCACCAAAAATTGGGTAGGTAAAATGTGGTATATACAGACATACAATGGACTATTATTCAACTGTAAGAAGGAATGAAGTATTGACATATGTGACAACATGGATGACTCTTGAAGACCTTATCTTCAATGAAGTAAGTCAGTCACTAAAGGACAAATATTGCATGACCTCGCTGATATGACCTAAGTGTATTGAGAAGACTCAAGAGGTAGAGTCTGGAAGATAGGTTATCAGGAGACAGAAAGGGAGAAGAGTGTAGTGAATCAATGTTTAATATGGGCAAAAGCCCATGACAAGGTGGAAGGGAGAGGTCTGGCAGCAGATGGGGGTGATGGTGGTGCCAGGATGTAAGTGGGATTGATGGTGCTGGAATGTGAGGGTAATCAGGGTGTGGGGGTTGGTTTGGACTATCCATCGAACTGGGGGAGGGCTACCGGAAGGAACAGGTGAACTCTGGGTATTTGCAGGTCTGTGGTTGAAACTACAATGGTCAGAATGTTCTTTTGACAAATATGGCATGGGAGGCCACTAGTTTGTGTGACAGTGGTGGGGGGAATATGTGGGAAAGGGTGCACCTGGGAAATGCTTCTATGGAATATTAATAGATTCATCTTGTCATAAGGTGTGATCTCAGTAGGTGGAGACCCACACAATAAACAAGAAAATATTAAACTCTCATCCTGGGGAGTCATGCTACATTTTCAAATAGAGGTCAAGAACCTCTAGAGTACATAAGCAGCGTTTAGTAAAAGAAAATAGACCAGTATTTCAAGCCCTCAATATTAATGCATGTAACCATGAAACTTTTTCTTAAAGAATGGAAACTTATTGGTTGTCATAGTTTCCAAGTGAAGTAGGTGGGAAGAGTGGGTGGAACATAGGGCACTTTGGGGGCATTGGAATTGTTCTGCATGATCTGGCATTCACACATACAGGCCACTATACTTTTTGTCAGAACCTATCAAAGTGTGTGGTACAAAATGTAAACTGCAATGTAAACTATTGACCATGGTTAGGAGCAATGCTTTGATATTTGTTCATCAATTGTAACAAATGTACCATACTCATGTAGAATGTTATTGATAGGAGACGATGTGGGTGTGGAGGGGTTGGTGTATATGGGAATCCCTTACATTTTCAATGTGACTTTTCTGTAACCTAAAGCTTCTTGGAAAATAATGTGAAAAAAAATAAGACACTGAGGGAACATAGAGTAGAAATTGTCAATATACAAAAAAGAAAATAGAGCTTACAGTGATGAAAGGCACAATGCAAAAAATTATTTTATTTTATTTTATTTTATTTTATTTATTTCATTTCATTTCATTTCATTTCATTTTGGCTTTGTTTTGGAGGAGGTTTTCAATTTCAGAAGGGTTGCAACTGTGGCAGTGGAGGATTACTTGTGTGGGGTATCAGTGGTGGGCAGATGTATGGGGAGTGGTGCACCTTGGGCATGCCTCTATGTGTTCATGTGGGTATGGGGTTTTGTCTCAGTGAGTGGAGACCCACACAATAACTGAAAGAATGTTGAATTCCCATGCTGGGAAGTCTTGCTACATTCTCTAATAGAGTGGAAAGAGTCTTTAGAGTACATGGACAGTGCCTAGCAAAGGAGTACAGACTAATACACCAGGCCCTTGATATCGATGCATATACATATGAACCTTGTTCTTGTCAAACTGAAACTTAGCCTAGTAGTATATTACTAGTAGTATATATTGCATAACAGTTACCTCTTGAAAACCTCCTTGTTGCTCAAATGTGTCCACTCTCTAAGCCAAAGTCAACATATAAATTCATTACCTTCCCACCAGCATGGGACATGACTCCTGAAGATGAGCCTCACTGGCACTGAGGGATTATTATCAAGCACCAACTAGCAATGCATTTGGAAAAAGACCTTGACCAAATGAGGGAAATATTAAATACAAATGAGTTTTTATGGCTAAGAGATTTCAGTGTGAGTCAGGAGGTCATTCCAGAGGTTACACTTATGCACGTCTCAGGAGGATTTCACTGACTGCCACAGCAAACAGTGCCTCAAGCAGGGTTGCTCCTGAGGACTCTAGAGACATCTAGACCCTATAGGCAAGGCAGATAACCCCAAGTTGGGCCCTACTTTGAAATATATGATAACCTATCTCCCCCAATATATCAGAGTTTGACTCACTTATAATTTTCCTACACATGGTTCTTCTGCCCCTTTTATTTGAACCTATAATTAACACTGTACCCATTGAATATACATCCCAGAGGCTTAAATCTTCCAGCTGTTCATATGCTGGTTGAGCCCTGAATTTCAGCAGAGCTGCAGACAACACCTACTCTCCAGTTCATCAGAGTCACCCAAGATAACTAACAAAAGGATGATGATGGACAACACCCATCCTCCAAAACAGAAAGTATCTATAACTGCAAGCAAGAAAATTCCTTATATCTGCCTCATGGTATCTAAGCCTCTCTCAATCAGACGCAGAGTGGGCATCACCACCCCCAAATATTCAAGATTGAAGAATGAACAAACATAAGATGGTAATGCAAGTATGGACTAAAGTAGATTTATTATTACTCTAATAATGGAAGAGTTTGTAACATTTATATTATGACAGTGGTCAGCAGAGAATTTGAAGGAAGGGAATGGGAAGAATATGTGCAACATGGGACATTTTGGGACATTGAACTTGTTCTGCATGATATTGCAATTATTATCCATTTAGTAAAAACCTATAAAATTGTGTGAGCAAAGTATAAGCCATAATGTAAACTATAGATCTTGGTTAGGAGCAACACTTCAATATGTGTTCATCAGTTTTAAGAATGTGCAGCACTAATGAAAGATGTTAATGGAGGAAAGTGTGGGAGGGGGAGGGGTGGGGTATGGGAAACCCCTATATTTCTGATGTGATATTTATGTAATCTAAAATGTTTTTTAAAAAAAGAAAAATATTAATAATAAAAAGAGTAAATATAGGGAATTCCCATATACCCCACTCCACCACCTCTCACATTTCCGCCTGTTAATAATGGTATGATCTCTTTCTATAACATGGAAATGGAACCTGTATCAGCATTGTGGTTGCCAAATATTTTCACCCATTGAGTGGTGTATAAGTCAGGGTTCTCTAGGGAAACAGAATCAGTAGATGATATCTGTAAATAGTACGAGATTTTATAAAATTCTCTCACATGACCATGGAGATGCACAAGTCCAGTTTCCACAGGCAGGTTGCAAAACATGGTCTCTGATGAAAGTCCAATGAGTTCCTGGGAGATGGTGGCTGTCCAAAGACAAGCTCTGAAATTCTGAGTGCTGAAATCACTTCCCCTTTTAAGGCATTCAACTGATTGGATAAAACATCACTCATTGCTGATGGCAATCTCCCTGGTTGATGGTAGATGTAATCAGCCATCTATGCAGTAAACTCACTGATGACTAAAGTCCATAAATGTCCTTGTATTACTATTAGCCCAGTGCTTCCTTGACCAAGCAACTGGGCACAATTACCTAGCTGAGTTGACACATTAGCCTAATAATCACAGTACACACCTTGTCAACTTGGCAACTATACACATTATCTTAAACCGTATTTAGTCTCTAAGTAAAAACAATAACAGACATGCATATATATATATTTCCACCTAAGAATATTCAACTACCCTGCATACACGTGGAAATGCATTAATTCCCTACAGAATAGGGTGCAAGTACTTGGGTAATATTTACTCTTAAACCTGACATCCTTAAATATTATGACATGAAGCTAATACAACTTGTTATATGATAAGGGAAAAGGTTAGGGAAGAAAACAAAGATATTCATTTCATGTACACATACAATCACATTCAAAACAAGGAAGAAAGATTCATGACTATTACAGTCCTTATTTCTGTAACTGGTCACTTGGCTGAAGTTCATATTTATCACTACCTTCTTCCACTACACATTCCATGGTCTCATTACCCTCAGCAAGCACTTCAGCTGGCTGTGGTTCTTTGCCTGGTGAGGTGACCCAATCTTTCATTCCTGGGGATTCTGAGGCAATGTTAGTCCTGCTTGGATTGGGTTGTTGGAATTTTCCATTGACTTTAATTGCAGATCATGGCAGTACTAAGAGACACTCTAGAGGGTCCCCTGTATTCCAGACAAACTCTTCTTTACCCCTCATTATGTATGTATTTCCATTTGATAGTCAGGATCAAGCACCCCAGCTGGTAAATTAATTCCCTTCTTTGCATGTTGATTCAGAGGTAAGAGGAGGCCAAACAGTCTTAACTTCCAATTCAATGGAATAATTTTTATGTTCCCTGGTGGCAACACTCATCCTTTTGGAACTAAGACCTGTAGGCAAGTAGAGCTTAAGGTTGCAGGGACAGGAAGCAAAAATTTTCCTAGTGGGTCACTAGGGGTAATAATGAGTGGTGCCATTCCCCTTTCACCCCTTGATTCCTGGACCTGAGAATCCTGGTTATGGGAGAAACAGCACCATAGAATGGATGCTGATTTAGAGCATACACAGCCTCCTGGAGAACATTGCCCCAGCCCTGCAAGG
>JAQZBX010055535.1:0-18400 GCA_029593785.1 Cabassous unicinctus | reverse complement strand
ATTTATTTATTTATCCCCCCTTTGCTGCTTGTGCTCGCTGTGTCCATTCGCTGTGTGTTTTCTCCGTGTCTGCTTATCTCCCCCTTGCTGTGAGGTCCCCCTGCATCAGCCCACCACGCCGGCGGGCTGGCCTGCCCTCACAAGGAGGCCCCAGGAAGCAAACCCGGGGCCTCACACATGGTAAACGGGGGCTCTATCGATTGAGCCACACCCGCTTCCTGTTGTGAGGTCTTGCTGCATCAGCCCACCAGGCCGCGCGGGCCGGCCTGCCCTCACAAGGAGGCCCCGGGAAGCGAACCCGGGGCCTCCCATATGGTGAGCGGGAGCTATATCGACTGAGCCACACCCGCTTCCCGATTGGGTTTTAAATTTACCCTTTTAGTTACCCTTACTAATAATCTTCATTTCTTCACATTACTCCAAGCCAGTCTTTCCTATCTTTTTCTTTCAACCTGAAGAACTCCCTTTAGTAATTCTTGTAGGGTTGGGTCTGTTGTTGACAAATTCTCTGTTTTTGTTTATCAGTGACTATTTTAAACTGTCCCTCATTTTTGAAGGACAGTTTTGCTGGATAAAGAATTTATGGCTGGGAAGCGGGTGTGGCTCAGTGGATAGAGCCCCTGTTTACCATATGGGAGGCCCGGGTTCGCGTCCTGAGGCCTCCTTGTGAGGGCACGCTGGCCTGAGCGGTGTGGTGGGCTGATGCAGCAACCTCACGGCAGGAAGCGGGTGTGGCGCAATGGATAGAGCACCCGTTTACCATATGAGAGGCCCTGGGTTTGCTTCCCGGCGCCTCCTTGTGAGGGCAGGCCGGCTCGCGCAGCGCTGTGGGCTGATGCGGCAAGACCTCACAGCAAGGGGGAGATAAGCGGACACAGAGAAGACACGCAGCGAATGGACACAGCAGCACAAGCAGCAAGGGGGGGGATAAATAAAATAAAAATAAAAATAAATTTATGGCTGGTAGTTTTTCTCTTTCAATACCTTAATTATAACATACCATTGCCTATATGGTTTCTAATAAGAAATCGTCACTTGGTCTTATTGAGGATCCTTGTATGTGATGAATTGTTTTACTCTTGCTGCTTTCAGAATTCTCTCTTTATCTTTGGCATTTGAAATTCTGATTACTGTGTGTCTCAGAGTAGGTCTATTAGGATTTATTCTGTTTAGAGTATGTTGTGCTTCTTGGACATGTATATTTATGTCTTTTATAAAAGTTAGGAAATTTTCAGCCATTATTTATTCAAATATTCTTTCTGCCCCTTTTCTCTTCTCTTCTCCTTCTGGAACACCCATGATGCGTTTGTTTTTGTGCTTCCTGTTGTGTTGTCATTCAAATCTGTGAGCACTGCTCAATATTTTCTATTCTTTTCTCTATCTTTTCTTCTGACTGTGTGATTTCGATTGTCCTGTCTTCTAGTTCACTGATTCTTTCTTTTGTCTGTTCAAAAGAATTTTGTCTGTTCAAATCAGATTGAACTGTTCAAATTCTTTCTTTTGCCTGTTCAAATCTGCTGCTGTATGCCTCTAGTGTATTTTTTATCTCTACTGTTGTGCCATTCATCCCCATAATTTCTGTTATTTTTTTAATACTTTCAAATTCTTTATGCTCACACATGTCTTCTTAATATTCTTTATCTCTTTATGCATATTTTCCTTCATTTCCTTCAATTGACTTAGGAGATTTGTTTGAACTTCTTTGATTGGTTGTTCCAAATTCTGTGTCTCTGAAGTTTTAATTTGTTCCCTTTATTGAGTCATACCTTCCTGTTGCTTAATATGGCTTGTAATTTTTTGCTAATGTCTCTGCATCTCGTTATCTTGAGTTAACTCTGGAGGTCAGTTTCTCCTTGTCTAGGGTTTTATTGTTGATTGGTTTTCTATTAAGTCTCTTCTTTGATGCTTGGTCCAACTTTTTCTTGACCTTTAGAATAGCCTGTGTTTAACTGATCAGATTTTCTCAGCTCTTCTTCATCTGCTTCTTACCCTTGATGTGTAGTACAATTTTTAAGATTGTGCTTTTTGCATAATTGTGTCACCTTCAGGAGAAAACTTCCTTTCCTCTGTTCTGTCTCTGGAAATCTTGATCTGTTCTGTTTGTCTTAGTGTAGAATTTCCTTCCCAGTGCTCACAATGTCTTTAAATTCTCTCCTTCAACCTGTGCCCTGTTTTCCTTATTCTTTAAAGTTCTGGGACCCTTCTATCTTACAGCTTAAATCCTCTCCATTTTTTTTTTTTTTTTCTTCTTCCCCATTAGGGTATCCCATCCAGGGGGCCAGGTAGGATCAATCCATAAAGGTGGGTCACTCCAGAATAATCCATTTTGCATTTAGGTGTTCTAGTCCAAAGAAACTGAATTGAGTGAGCACAGCACTTTGCAGATGCAGTTTTACCATGGTCTGTCTCTCTGTCTTTCTTTCTTTTTCCCTCCTTGGGTCCTTTTATATGCAGTACTCCTCAGCAGCTTGTGTTCTGCCCTGGGTCTCTCTGGACTTGGGTCCCTGTTCCTGGATATGTGTGGGATTCTAACTTGCTGCTGTGGGCTCTATAGTCTGTGTCACCTGTGGGAGGTGGGAGGGATCCGGGACACAATCTGAGCAGCTCCCAAGTTGCACAGGACCAAATGAGGTAGAGAGAGTGGACTGGCTGGTCCAGGGTGGAAGTTTCCTACCTGATATTTTTCTCTTTCTTCTATTCAGCGCTCATGGAGTCCTTCTCCAGTCTCTGCTGTCTTCTAGAGTTCTAAGCAAGTGGGATTTGTTCTTATATTTGCTGACTCTCTGGAGAGGTTTTATTCAGGGGATGCCTTACATTGCCATATTGACGACATCATTCTCATTTTTCTTGACCTCTAGTCCTTCAGCCCATTATTACAAGCTGCTTTTTAGGAAGTTTCCCCAAAAGGGGCCCAGAAAAAAACATGGCTTAAAAATTTTTTCCTCCCATTTAGTTATTGAATAGATTTATTGTTTTGACCTCACTGCCAGAGCCAAGGCTGAATTAACTTAGGCACTAAATAGCATTTGTACTCCCTAGGAATCTCTTTTCTCTCTCTTATTCCATCCCCAGCATACTTTCTCATTCAAATCTCTGAAACTAAAGAAAGGATGACCATGACAATGATAAATTTTGACAGTCTGAAAATCCACCTATCAGAGATTGCTAATGTTTAGGTGTATGCTTTTTATAAGTTAAGGTTCTCGTTTCTTGCCACATAACTTAAATAGGAAACCTAGAAGGTGAAGTTTTCCGTTCTGCCTTCATTCATCATGTTTCCTAGCTCTTCCTTCCTAATCCATGTTCCTGTGAAGAGAAATGTATATCACTTAGGCTGCCCAACAGTTGCTATGTCTGCTGTGGCTTCTGCAACATCAGCGTCTGAATCTCCCAGATTACTTCTTATGTTATGGAAGTTTCTCTTTCTTTTTTTTCGGAGCTACTGGGGATTGAACCCGGGACCTCGTACGTGCAAAGCAGGAGCTCAGTCACTGAGCTACACCCGTGTAGCACCATGGAAGTTTCTCTTTCTTATGGAAAAAATAATTCTCCTTCACTTCTGAACTGAAGGGAGAAATATATAAGAAAGTTTTACTCTCACTTGAAATGATTCTGGGAGAACAGTGCTGTTTGGAATGTTGGTGTAAGATGGGGTTCACCTTGGAAGTGCTTTGCAGCATCTGCAAGAACACAGATCTGTTTAGTTGTCATCTGCAATGGGAAGTATCTGGTGGGCAGCTGCCTCTTGTCACCTCAACTCTCATGGTGATTCTTGTGCTATTCCAAATCTCTTTCTTTCCATCTGCTTGTTTCCTAGCTGTGGAAGACACACAGGAGATCCAGGCAGAGGCTTCATTTTTAACAAACCAGGACGACTTTTCTCAGCAGGGGACTAGATGTGTGCCTTTTTGACAGGGTGGGGATGCGTGGAGAAGAGGGGCCACAGTGGTTCTTACTCCCCGCCCCCTCTGCTGGGCCAGCTGGACCTGCCAAACCGGAACCAGCAGAAACTTATGACTAGCAGCATTGTATTCATCTGTAAACAATTTATAAGAAGGTTGTTGATAAGATCAGCAGATGACTCATTTAAATTGCACTGCATTCCCTTCCTCCTGCCTTTTGCTGTTAGTACACAAAGGAAAACCTGTGACATCTGAAGCTGCTTGGGGCTGCTGTCATGGGTAGCATGGTGAGAAGGGTGCTTAGGTCAGCCTGATCTGATGGGGAAGTCCTTTTCGGTGTCTGAAGCTGGTGTTAATTGCAATTGCATGCCCACACCCGAGCTTGAGCTTGCTTTTTCACCAAGAAGAAGTTGTCTACGAAAATAAAAGATAGGGGCTTGTAGTTTTGCTTGAATGTCCAAAGATAAAAGCCTACGTATGCTCAGTCTCCTAATTTCAGTCTCCGTCATTCTCCATGAGAAATCTCAAATGTCTCTTTGTTGAGAGGCATATTTTGTCTGCTTGGGTGTAATCAGTACTCAGCCATGATTGCCAGCAGCAGAGGCCAAAACGCAAACTGGTGTGACAAATGATAATCCATATCTAAATACAAACTGGCATTCAAAGGACAAGTCTCATCAGTTCTTGATAAAGTTCCTTTCAGTTAACCTCGCAAGGAATTGAGGGTGGTTGTTCCTGAGAATTAGGGTAGGGGTACACGTGACGGGACCTCTCTCGCCGATTTCATCGTACAGGAGCATTGTTTTATTTGTGCTTTATCCCCTCCTCCCCCACGTTCCTAGGCTTACTCTTGTGGTTAGGCCAGGAAAGCTGTCGTGCATGTCCTGCATGTTTCCTGCCCTTATAGAGTAGATGAAACACTATGTATAACACAGTTCCTTGTAGCAGGTGCTCATTTACCATCCTTTCCTTCTCTGGTGGTTGGAAATGCTAGGAAGGCTGATTGCTTCTGTCAGTCTCAATATTTGTAAATTTCACACACTATTGGATCTGTCCTAGGCTTAAAATATTTTTTAGCCTCCATCATACTTATTGTAAGAGAAGATTTTTATCATATTGAAATAAGCTGTGGAATGGTAGATTCTTTCTTTAGCTTGACCAGTGCTATGATATGAACCGAGATGCTTACTTTGTGAAGCATTTTTCGGTTAATTAATCTCCTTTACTCCAGATTCTTTGGATGGCACATGGTTAATAAAAATAAATGTGGCTTTATGCGTTAAAATATCATACCTTTCCTGCTTAGTTGAATTGTTTCCTTATATCATTAAATGGCTTTTTCCTCCCTGTTCTTTTCACTTCCTTCCTCCCCATCCCCAGGTGTTTTTTGACCTAATGAGAGAAATCAGAGCAAAGAAGATGTCAGAGAACAAAGACAAGAATGGCAAGAAAAGCAGCAAGAACAAGAAAAGTTTTAAAGAAAGATGTTGCTTGCTGTGAATACCGAGACAGCAGATGTGGTGGCGAAGTCAGTTACCACTGAGGACGTGGGGCTGGGTTTGTAGAGAGAAGACTGCTGAACTCCTTGGCTGTGCCCCCGCTCTCCCCAACCGCATCCACACATCTGTCTTAAAATGGAAAAACAGTATCTGTGAATCAGTGGCTGGCAGAGAAAATGAGCCCTTGTCCGTGCAATGGAACGGCTGCTTTGTCAGGAGGTTTTGGAGTTTTGTTTTTCCTTCCTCCTTCCTTCCCTTCCATCCAAAAGCTTAACCACATATGTAATGCTACAGGTAGGAAATAGTCAAGTGTTAATTACAAAAAGAAAGGACTGGCATAGCATCTTATTTTTCCCTAGTTTTATAACATCACTCTCTTTTGTTTAGAAATAAAACTGTTTTATTTTATTAGGTTTTAGAGAAGGCTCTCCTCTCCCCTTTACTAATCAGAAAAGTCCATTAAGCTCTGCTGACACTGAAAAATTCAGAGATTTTTAAAAGAAGTTTCTTGGCAATACCCTGTAGACCTGAAGCACAGCTAACAACATGAGGAGTTTGAATGGGGCCAAATAGGCCAAAACCAAGCTCATAAATCCTTCTCACACATGAAAAGTGAAAGTTCTAAGTTGTTTTCTTCATATTTAAATATTGGCCAATTGTAGTCTGTGTTGGCTCTTTTTTTCTCCTGTAGCATCCTGACTTTGTGTAGGAACTTATTTTTTAGTAGACTAAGTGAAGACTCAAGGGTAGTATACTTTATAAACGACACGCTTTTCTAATCCGGATACAATTCTTGTGTTTCTGTGCCACGGCCAAGACCTCTCCTAATAGACAGCTGTGTTCTGCGGGTGCGCCTGCTCACTAGTTATGAACACACTTTCATCCGGCAGACTTCTCTCTGCAGGTCGAGTTCTAGTGATCCTCTTCTCCTCTTTCTTTATGTGTAATGCAAAAATTCTTCTGAAGAATGTGATGAGTTAAAATTGTATTCTAAAATCATGAAGCCAGAGCCTGTGCCAGCCATTCTGCTACCTCTCGTAGAATTGCTCAGTAATTCTAAGTTTAAATCGAAAAGAAGTGGGGAAAGCAAAAACAGGCCAAGGCCCCATTGCCTCTGAGAATTGGCTGCTGTTTTTAATAGTTTTCTTCTGAGATGGCCATAGATTTAGTTAGAAAAAAGATTTTTATTAAGGAGATATTGCTAATCCTTCTTGTATCAATGGTCTAAATTTAACAATCAGAAAATTTTTCATTGGAGTAGTGTGATAAAAAGCCCAGTATGCAGCATATTTTCCCCTCATTTTTCAAAAATGACATTTCACACATAGTTGCCAAAAGGGATTTGGGGTGGGGAGAGTAGGAACCTTTTGAATTTGTGGTTAATTACAGAGATTGTAGAAATTATGATCGGATTGGAAAACAATCTTGTATCACTTCCCAAAGAATCATGGGCTGTTTTGAATAAAAAAAGCAAAAACTTTTTCAGGATTTCAGCCTTTTTATTTGATCTTTTTGTCACATATGCAAAATGCAGGTACTAAAGGACTCGACAGTAAAGTACTGACTGATTCTTGTTGGGGTTTTACAATATCAGACAAGCTTTATTTCAATTATTCCTTTGAACTGGGCTTCAGGAAATAAGAGTGTAAGTATAAACAGTAATTTTAACTTTGTCTTTCCTTTGGGACAACTGACTACTCTTTTTATGTAAAAATTTAAAAGCCAAAATAGTTAGACTCATGAGTTTTCTGAAGCAACCTTTTTCTTTTCATCTTTGGTTGCCACCTGTTTGATCTCAGTTCTGGTCAAAAGGGAGGTAGATTTGCAATATGCACAAATGAATTAAAGATAGTTTGAATTTTTTTTATGCTACAGAAATTATTCTTGGTATATGCTATTAGTATATTTTTAAAATTATATTTTTACTGGACAGCAGTCACAATGGATCTTTCTATCAAAATGATTTATATATATGAGATTCTTTTGCATAAAGAAAAAGAAAGTTACATTGTTCATCAATCTGAAACATAGCTATTTGGTAAGCGATTAGTGTTAGAACACTCTAAAGTGTTCCCTAGCGAGCCACTTGAGTCCCTACTCAGTGTCAGATTCTTCTGGGTGCTGGGGACCCAGCATGGACAAGACATGCAAGATATCTACACGCCTGGAGCATATGCTTTAGCGAGGAAGAAGATGAATGCGTGAGAGTATCAGGGAGTGGTGAGTGCTCTGATGAAAATAAAACTGGGTCGTGAGCTAGGCAGGGTCTCTGGGGGGGTAGAGCTGATGTAGACTGGGAGCGCAACAGCCTTCTCTAAGGGGCAACATTTAAGCCAAGACTTGCGTGAAGGGAAGGAGCCAGCCATGCAAGGAACAGGTTGGGGGGTAGAGGTGGGGGGTGTTTTCCAGGCCAGGAAACAGCTAGTCCAAAGGCTCTGAGGTGTTCAGGAAAAAACCAAAAAACCAAACAGAACCCTAGAATATGGCTGGGGCCTAATGAGGGAGGGACAGAGTGATAGAAAATGATGTAACATTCTATGCTTCTTAAAGTAACATGGGGGGAATACCTAGACATAATTCTCTACAAGTATCGTATTTCATAAAGTCCAAGACCCCTGTTGATTATAGAGACATCACCATAATTTACGTACCACTGAGAAAACTGCCACTGCCCCCAAATTAAATGAATCCATCCTGATTTCAGTGACAAAAAAATGTGAAAAAATGTTTTAGAACTGCTGAATTAACTCTATATGAATTTAAATAAAATGGCAGTAACTAAAAATACAAAAATCTACCTCTGTTGGTCTAGAAGCTCATTATAATAAGACACCATAACCTCCCGGGAGATCCAAATCTTGCCAGAGTTGGCCTTCCTTGCGGTGATATCGTATGATCACTATGTTGCCATCTGCCACCCCCTGTATTATGGCTTACTATTAACCAATACCTGTGCACACAGGTGGCCTGTGGTTCATGGGCAAATGAGCTCACAAATTCTGCTTTTCACACAGGTACAATGTTCAGACGTCCCTTCACAAACTCCAGTGTGATCCAGCAATACATCTTGTGGTGTGCCTCAAATTTTGAGGATTTCAACTTTGGAAGTTTGGTTTTCTGAGTCTGTGGCCTTAGCTATCAGTGCTATTATTATATTCTTACTTGCTGTTATTTTATTTAAGTCATATATTGATATCTTTTCAATGGTGCTTAGGATGCATTCTGTGGAAGCCCATAATAAAGTCTTACCCACCTGTACCCCACAGTTGGCAGTTCTCATTTTGTTTGTAATTTCTGGGTTGATTGCTGTCTTTGGTCCCAATGCAAGAGAAGCATCTTTTAATAATCTTCTCACAGCCATGTTCTAAAGCTTGTTGTCCCCATTAATAAATCCCATTATAGCCTGCAGAACAGAGAGATTAACACATCTATAGGCAGAATGTTCTACAAATATATTGATTTCCCAAGTGAGGTTTTCTTGAATAAAAAATGCTGAAAACAAAACAAAACAAAAACACCATAGAAGCTTAATAGTGGATAAGTAATTCCAGTGGAGAGGTGCTATTATATGCAGCTAGTGTTATAGTAGTAAACTTGATTTGGATATTTTTACTTTTTACTATTCATTGAAATTATAACTGCGTGGTTTAAAATTCCAATACTTTAGAAGTGTTCATTTTCCCCACAGTCACATTTTGTTTAAACTTTTTAATCTTGAAATACTTTCAAACTTACAGAACAGTTACAAAAATAATACAAACCCCATACATAGACATCAAACATCCCCCTAACCCCCTGGGTACCCAGATCCACCAATTTTAACATTTGCCATATTTCCCCTATCAATCTGTCTTATCTATCTATCCATCTGTATATCTATTTATCAATCTATTTTCTGAACACGAATGTGGGTTGTATCCATCATGTTCCTTGAACACTTAACACTTCTATGTACATTTCCTAAGAACAAGGATATTCACTTACGTAACCATGCGAGTGCAGTTGTCCAGTTCAAGCAACTTAACATTGATAGCTTACAGTCTATATTCAATTTTTTTCATATGTCCCCATTGTGTCCATTTGAACCTTTTCTTTTCCGCTGTTAGAACAAACCCCGTTTAACCAATTCTATACTCAGGCCATTTGTTAGGTGTGTATCTAAAAGATATCCTTATGCCGTTATTTCTTGATTTTTCAATCCAAACATTATCATTGATGACCTGCCTTGTTTTGCTTCTGCTCTTTCTGCCTCTAAAAACTCTGTATTTAAACTTCTGTGTATTATCCTGTCAAGCCTTGGCAGCCTCTTGACTGTGAAAGCTGAAGCTGTTTGCACCCCCATCCCTTATCTCTTTTCCCATTTGTCCCTCCCAGCTTGTCTGCTCTTTCTTCTCTGCTATACCTTTACATGACCAAGGTGAATGTCAAGTTCATTCCTGCCTATAACCGTAATTAGGACTTTTGTGCTCTATGGATTAATTCTTTTTTTAAATTTTTAAAAATTTCTTTAAAGATACTTAGATTATACAAATGTCACATAAATATAGGGGATTCCCATATGCCCCACTCCCCATACCTCCCAAATTTTCCCACATTAGCGACATCCTTCATTAGGAAGGTACATTCATTGCGATTGATGAACACATTTTGGAGCATTGCCACTAAGCATGGATTAAAGTTTACATTGTAGTTTATACTCTCTCCCACATTCTGTAGGTTATGACAAGATTTATAATGGCCTGTTTCTGTCATTGCAATGTCATTCAGGACAATTCCCAAGTCCTGAAAATGCCCCCTCATTACACCTGTTTTTCCCTGTTCCTTCCCTCAGAACTTCCAGTGGCCACTGCCTCCACATCAATGATATGATTTCTTCCATTGCTAGAATCACAATAAGTCTATAGTAGAATACCAGTAAGTACTTTAGTCCATAGTTCATTCCCCAATCCTGAGGATTCTGGAATGGTCATGTCCACTCCACTTCTAATTGAGAGGGGGCTGTGATCTCATAGGGCTGATGGATGGACTCTCTTGCTTGCAGTTGTAGACTCTCTCATTTCCTTGGTATGGTAGTTGTCCATCATCACCTCCATGTTAGTTGTCCTGGGTGAGACCAATGAACAGGAGAGTAGGTGTTGCAATTCCAATGAGACTCAGGGCCCAGCTGGCACATGGACAGCCCAAGAATTTAAGTCTCTTGGACTTACACCTACCAACTTTAGTAATAATTATAGGTTCAAATAGGACAGAAGAGCCATGTGTAGGGAAACCGCAACTGAGTTCAATTCTGTCACTCTGGGGATCATAAATTCCAAAGTAGGGTCCACTGGCAAGGCACTAAACTCCTGAGCTATATGCCCTGACTATAGTGTCTGGATGTCTCCAGAGCCCTCAGGAGCCCTGCTATTTGGGGTAGTATCTATTTTGGCAGTCAAAGAGATCCTGCTGAGATGTGCATAAGCATAATCTCTGGAATGGCCTCCCAACTCACTTCACAGTCTCTTAGCCATATAAACTCATTTGTCTTTACCTTTTCCCCCTTTTGGTCAAGGTCTTTTTCCAGTTGCATTGCTAGTTGGTGCCTGGTAGTAATCCCTCAGTGCCAGGGAGGCTCATCCCTGGGAGTCATGTCCCATGCTGGGGGGAAGGTAATGTATTTATATGCTGAGTTTGGCTTAGAGGTATGGATTAATTCTAAAACGCGATTCCAGTCAACAAGGATTTGAGTACTGTGCCTCGTGTAAATATGATCCATGGCTGACATGTGGCTGGGTCGTAATCACATTTCCACTGCACGCTTCTGGTGGCACCACAAAGGAGAACATTTCCAGTGCCAGGGTAGATGAGTTCTTCCACCTGTTTCCCAGAATCACATCCCATTTTAGTTCACCTCATCTTTGCACCGTGACTCCTCCCTGCCACCCCCACCTTTTTTCCTCATTGTCTCTGAAGTTTGATGGCCTTTTTATTCTTGACTCTTGTTTCTTTTTCTCTTTCTGTTGCTTGGAATGTGATTCCACCCTTCTTCCAAAAACATTCTGCTGAGAGGTCACTGATTGCCTGATCTCATTTGGACTGATTACTCTCTAGGCCTCCTGCACAACTGCTGAGCCAAGGCTTGTTTTGGGGATACCAGGGTTAATTCCATTTCCTGAATCCCACATCTTCCTCTCTTGGTTTTTACTCTCTTTTTCCTGAAGCACATTTTCAGGAAGGAGGGTACATTGGAGGTAAACTTTCAGAATCTCTTTCCACCTGTTGAGGTGTATGAAAGGGTTGTTACCTTTGTCCTTTATTTAATTGCTAGTTTGGCTTGGAATAGAAATCTGGATTCAGAATAATCTTCCCAACACCCGTTGTTGCTGATAAAAATAGTGCTATTCTCATTCCCATTCCCATTTTTCATAATGGGTGGTTGGTTCCCCCCCTTTTCTGGAATCACTGAGGATCTTTTCCTTATTTGTAGTACTCTGAATTGGTATAGTGATGGAGCTAAACAAAATTTTTCATGATTCATCCTATTTGGCACTCAGTAGATTCTTTCAGTGAAGACTTGCATCTCTTCAACTCTAGAAAATGTATTTCTGAAATTTCTTTGTTTAGTCCTCTTCTGTTTTCTGTTCTTCCTTTCCAGAATGCATCTTACAAGCTTTTGGACCTCTAAGATTCCTACCTGCCTCATCTTTTCCTATTTTTTCCATTTTTATTTTCTTTTAAATTTACCTCCCTTCCTCCCTCCCGCCTCCTCTTTTCATCCCCCTTCCCTTCCTCTTTCCCTCTCTCCTTGCCTGCTACATGCCAAGCACTATTGCAGGTTCTGCAGATGCATAGTGAACAAAACAGACAAACCTCCTTGCCTTCCTGTAGCTTTCTAGTGGTACCAACTTTATCTTCTAATTCATTGTGTGTGTGTGTGTGTGTGTATGTGAGAGAGAGAGAGAGAGAGAGGGAGGGGGGGGGGGGGGGGAGAGAGAGAGAGAGAGAGAGAGAGAGAGAAACAAAAGCTTTCTTTGTCTCTAATTGTTCCTTTTCCAGTGTTCTTGGCTTTATGGTTTCAATATCATCTTGACTTTTTGACTTTCTGAGGATGTTAGATCTTCTAAAAGTTCTGTTCCTGGAATCACCTTTTTATTTTTACTTCATTTTTCTCTTTACCCTGTTCTTCGTTCTCTTCTAAGCTGCACGTTTTCTGGTTGTCCAGCCGTATAGTTACAAGGGAAGAGGAAGACGGGCCCAGGGCGCTGTGTACAGGAGCAGGGTGCCGGAGGGCAGGCTTGGCTCTGGGTGAAGGGGTGGGGGCACGCAGCATGGCACCGGGCCTCATGCTCACAGAAGGTAGGACTACTCCGGCCTCTATCCTGACACTCGGTTTCATTAGAGAGAAGAGTGCTGGTGGCAGACCCCACGCTGCCTGCAGGGGTAGGATGAAGTGTTCCGTGAGCACACCCCTAATTAGTCTCACTGTTTTCAGACAGCCTCCACAGTCCTGCTGTTCAGCCTGCCCATTCGTGGGCCTTTCTGGGCAAAACATCCTCTTCTCCCAACTGCCCCTTTTCATCTACCTACTCCATCCTGGGTTTGTTAAATTTACTCGTCAGTTAGTGACCCCCTCCCATTTTCTTGGCCCTTTGGGGTTTTTCTTTACTCTTACTTGAATGGAGGCTCCAGGAAGCAGGAAAGACTCATGTTTGAGCTCAGTCTCCCATTTTGACCTGGTAACTGTAGATTCATTTTCATAAATACTTTTCCTTTTTGTTGGGTGTTTTTTTGGTGTTGTTTTGTTTTGTTTTTTTTGGAGATCAATGTTGAATAAAGGTTAGAGTAAAACCATTGATTTGACCTTATGAAGGGGTCCCTTTGAACTTGGGGGGCCTGTGGCATTCTGATGCCAGCCTTTAAGTGAGGGAACTGAGGTGAAGCCTGGTTTGAGTCGTTTAGACCTTTTGCCTTTACCTCTTGAGTGACAGGTTTATTACCTGTTGTGTAACATAGTAATTCCTTCTTTGGCCTATCTTTTTTTGAAATATGGTTGACTTTAGATGTTTCCTTGTTTTAGTATAGTCCAGAAATCTGAGTTAACCTAACTCTGCTGTTGGTGGTTTTATAGATTGTTTGTTACTAGGCTCTGGAATATTCTGCTTGCTAGTTGTAGTCAGCCTCTTACCTGCTCCTTTGCAATACCACTTTTGTAATGTGTACAGCTAATATAGACTGCCCGACTTACTCTTTTTATGCGGTGTTATATAAGTTCCACTTTTTGCATGACTTTTGGAAAGGATATAGTAAAAGTTTAAATGTGTTGATGGCCAATCTCTGTTGGAGTGGACGTAAATGAAGAAAGACACTTCCTCCAAGCCCCCTCCCAAGTCTTTGCCTCCTTTGAACTCTAGTACATGTTCTAACCTAGCAGAGCTTGCTCTCATTTCTGCTCATTCGGTTGTGTGCCACCAAGCTAGGTATCTTCAGTTATTCTGGCAGTGGTGTCAGAAGCATTGCCATAGTGATTCATGGCCACACATGTAATTTGTGAAGTCAGAACAGGGCCTGTGATGGCGTCTGAGAAGCTCAGGAATCTGGCAGAATTGAGGATCCCAGCCTCATCTGTCTGGTGAAGGTGCTGCAAGCCCTCTGCCCAGCCCCCAGAGTAGGGGTGGCCCCTCATTCCCCCATGGGGGAGAAGGGCAGGCCCTTGTCTCTGCAAGATCTCACTTCTCAGGTGGGATTGAAGGACCAGGTGCCAAGTTCCAAACTCCTTAGGAAAGTTAACTTCTATCAACTTCATCTTTTAAAAACAAATGTAATTATTCCTAGATGTTAAGCCAACACATCTTCTCAAGGTAAGTATAGTACTGCTAGGAATCAAAGGGATGAACTAGTTAACTTTTTTTTGTTTTGTTTTGTTTTTTGAGGTACCAGGGGCCAGGAATTGAACCTGGAACCACATTTGTGGGAAGCCGGTGCTCAACCGCTGAGCCACATCGGCTCTCCTGAGTTGGTTTTTTCATTTGTTTTGCTTGTTTTTTTTTTTTTTTACGAGGCACCAGGAACCAAACCTGGGACCTCCCATGTGGGAAGCAGGTGCTCAACTGCTTGAGCCACATCCACTTCCTAGTTAACTTTTTGATGGCTCAGTCCTGAAATAATTGTGTATTGTCAGGAGTAACAACTGGAAAAGCTTCCCCCATGTCTGATTTGCCCAGTGAAGATAAATGTATATTATTTAAGTATATATGGTCATGTAGCCTGTGACCTACACTAAGTAAAATCGCAACTTGGTTGTAGTGAGACCGCTAAGACAAGATGCTGCCTTGGCCCATAAAACTTCTTCATTTCAGCACAACTGAGAAGGTAGTGCCAGGCCAGTGTTCCTCAGGGTGTCGGATGGAGGGGCGCAGTGTCCGGCAGTTGCCCGGGTGAGGGTGGGATGTGCTGTGGACAGCATAGTGAGGCTTCTGTAAAGGCTCTGCCATCCCATAGTCAAGAGGACTGCCTGACTTTAAGCCAGTTCGTGCCTAAAGGAGACTGGTCATCTCTTCCACTCGTGCTGTGCACATCGTTTTCCTTATTAGGGATAAATTGCTTTTTTTGTTTTGTTTTGTTTTGCTTTTAGGAGGTACTGGGGATTGAACCCAGGACCTTGTTCATGGGGAGCAGGTACTCAACCACTTGAGCTACATCCACTCCCCAGGGATAAATTTTTTTATATATGCTTCTGGGTGCTTTCCTGCAGAGATGCTTGAATTATATTGGTATAGGAAAATGTTACTCCCTTTTTCTTGTGGTTAATAATTAAGCTGTATTACTTATTTTGTGCAGGAAGAAGGGAGCTTAGTATTCTAGAAACACCAATCTGTAGCTCAGAGTAATCTGCTTCTGTTTCTGCTATGCTGTTTTGGGCCAAGTCGTCAGTGACTTCCTACTTGCAAAACCAGAGGGCCATTTTTAGTCTCCATGACTTTGCTTTCTCTGGGCACTCCTTTGACTTCTCTGGTCTCATCCCTTCTCTGGTGTCTCAGTTTGCCAGGGCTGCTATGACAAATACCATACAATGGGTTGGCTTAAAGAACAGGAATTTACTTCTTACAGTTTGGGAGGATAGAGCCCCAAATTGAGGCCTCAGCAGGCCACGCTCTCTCCCCGGGTCTGCAGTGTTCTGGTGCTGGCCTGCTGCCATCCTTGGCTTCCTTGGCTGGCATCTGCCACCATCACATGGAGTTCTGGCCCCTTGGTCTCCTCTTGTGGCTCTCTCAGACTGCGTCTGAATTTCCTCTGCCTTATAAGGACTCACTCATGTGGATTAAGACCCACCCCTGATTCAGCTTGGCCTCATCTAAATCAATTCACAGATGAATCCATACCTTAACTAATAACATCTTGCAAGGTCCTATTTTCACACCACAGGACTGCAGATGGAGACTGGAATGCTTCTGATGTGTGGGGGGGCATGATTCGATCCCCAACAACTGGCTTCCCTCTTGTCCACTCATTTTTCAAAATTCAGGTTTATTGAGGTATAATATACACACAGTAAAATCCACCCCAACCCCCGCCATTTGGGTACAGTTCCATGGATCTTGACAGATGCATCCAGTCGAATCACTACCACACCAGTCAAGACACAGGATAGTTCCATTGTGTCCCTTTCTACTCCAGGCCTCTCTCTAAGGCCCAGATCTGATCCTCTTTTCACCTTTCACTGCCCTGTAGTGGCAGGACTTCGCCCAGGCCTGGCACACTGGCCTGCCCTTGGCCTTCCTCCCATCTTCTCCCAGCTCTTCCCTGCTCTCCTGGGTCTCCTGACTGCAAGTGAGTCCCGGACATGCCAAGGGCTGGTACCACCGACATCTTTATGGCTTTTCTTGATGTTCATTATCGACCTTCTCATACAACTAATTATTAATTGCTTCTTTTTTTTTATAATTTACTTTTTATCCATTCCCCCCCACCCCAATTTTGGTGTTTTTCTGTCCATTCGTTGGGCAATTCTATGTCTGTTTCCTGCCCTCTCCTCTCATCCTTCTCCTTCTATCTTCACCAGGATTCGATCCTGGGAACCTCCGATGTGGGAGAGGCATTCTGCCGCCTGCACCACCTCAGTTCCTGTTTTTTTTAGCAAGTCTCGTCTTGGCTGTCCCCTGCATCTCTCTCCTGTTACATTATCATCTTGCTGTGTGGTTCGGCGGAGCCTGGGGGCTCACCCACTTGTGGGGCCAGATGGCTCACCCATTTGCGGGGCCTGGAGGCTCATCTGCTCACAGGGCATGATGGCTCACCTGCTTACGGGGCCTGATGGCACTCCTGCGCACCTTATATATTTTTCTTTAGTTTACTGGGAGGTCCCGGGGATCGAACCCAGGTCCCTCCATATGGGAAATGGATGCCCAACCGTTTGAGCAGCATCTGCCCCCTATTAATTGCTTCTTTTTCTCTGTCCCCTTAATCATGGGAACTGTCAGGAGCCGTGTGATCCCAAAGACCTTGCACAAAGACCTCAGTTTTTCATTTCCTGAGCTTGATGAAGTTTCCAGCTCATTATAGGATTAAAATTTTTTTTTTCTTATTAGGACAGTTGTAGGTTTACAGAAAAACCATGCAGAAAATGTAGTTCCTATATACATCCCCCCACATTAACACACACAGTTTTCCCTATTCTTAAAATTTTGCATGTGGGTGGTGTCTTTGTTACAATTGATAAAACAATATTATTATCATAATATAACAATTGTCCATGGTTTACACTAGGGTTCACTCTTTGTATTATACAGTTCTATGGGTGTTTTTAAAAAAATTTTTATTCTGTTTATATATATATATATATAAACCTAAAATTTTGCCTTTTAACTCCATTCAAATAGCTAATTCACTGGTATTAATCACATTCACCATGTTGCACTACCATCACCATGATCCAGTACCAAATCTTTTCCATCACTCCAAACAGAAACTCTGTACCTGTTAAGCATTAACTCCCCCTTCCCTACCCTTTCCCCGGGCCCTGGTAACCTGTATTCTGGTTTCTAACTATGAATTTGCATATTCTAATTATTCCATATAAGTGGAAACATATGTTGTTTGTCCTTTTGTGCCTGGCTTATTTCACTCAACATGATGACCACAAGTCTCATCCAAGTTGTAGCATGTATCCAAACTTCATTCCTTTGGCAGCTGGATAATATTCCATTGTGTTTTGTCTATGCATTGTTGTGATGGACACATGGGTTGCTTCTACCCTTTGGCAACTGTGAATATGCCACGATGAATATTGGTATGCAAATACTGTTTAAGTGCCCTGCTTTCGATTCTTTTGGGTATATACATAGAAGTAGGATTGCCAGGTCATGTGGTAATTCTTCACTTAACTTTCCGAAGACCTGCCAAACTGCTTTCCACAGCAGCTGCACCATTTTATGTTCCTACCAACAATGTACGAGAGTTCCTATCTCTCTACTTCCTCACCAACGCTTGTCATTTTCCGTTTGTTGTTTTTTTTCTTAATATAAGCCATTCTAGCAGGTGTAGAGTGGTATCTCATGATTTTGATTTACATTTCCCTAATAACTAATGATGTTGAGCATTTTTCATGTGTTTACTGGCCCTTCATATATCTTCTTTGGAGAAATGTCTATTCAAGTCCTTTACCCACTTTTTAATTGGGTTATTTGCCTTTTTGCTGTTGAGTTGCAGCAGTTCTTTATATATTCTGGATATTAAAACCTTTATCAGATATATGGTTTCCAAATATTTTCTCCCATTCTGTAGGTTGTCATTTCACTTTCTTGACAATGTCCTTTGATGCAGTAAAGTTTTTAATTTTGACGAAGTCCCATTTATCCATTTTTTATTTTGTTGCTCGTACTTTTGGTGTAAAGTCTAAAGAAAACATTACCTAACACAAGGTCCTGAAGATGTTTCCCTATGTTTTCTTCTAAGAGTTTTAGTTCTATATTTATGTCTTTGATACATTTTGAGTTAATCATTGTAGGATCCTAATCAGTACTT
>JAQZBX010055534.1:0-18396 GCA_029593785.1 Cabassous unicinctus | reverse complement strand
AAAGGACACTAAGTCATATATATACATTAAAATATTGTCCGTATTTTGTTTTTAAATAATGGCTGAGAGAAACTACCCTTAGTATATAATCTGGGGCTATTATAGATTAAGTCTTCTCTCTTACATCTACTTTATCTGGGTCTGAAGTATGTCAAACAAAAGGTGAAATTTATTAAAAACAAACAAGTCTTGAGGCAATTACATACCCTGAATCTTTGAAGAAAGAGTTAATTATATTTAATATTCTATATTTAATCAAGGAAAGAATGTGGACATATATTTTAGAAAGTTGTATTTTTTTTTTTTTACATCAATGATTTTCCCATTAACCAAGGTAACCAAAATATTAAATTTGTAAGAATATCCCCAAATGTAAAAATGCCCCTATTATTGACTGTCCATAGTAAAATCATCTGGAAAAAAGACCCAGGGCTGGCCCCTGCACGGTGGAGACTCTTAAGTGGACAGAGTAAATTAATCAAGCTTATCATGTATCTAGTGTCCTCTTCAAGAATAATCATAATATTCATTTTAACTTTGCATTCTTTTTCTTTGATAAAGCTATAATACATAGTTTAATGTCCCTGGTTGTTTCTGGTTTCATTTACAAGATGTATATCATAAAATATTTGCAAGCTTGTTGTTAATGTATTTTTCAGAGTACTTTCATGTTTGAACACTGATTTGTCTAGTTATAAAAACTAATTGTAATTAAAACCATTTCTTGTTCCACAGGGTTAACCAGGAATATTATGGGGGTGGGGGGGGTGTTTACTCTGATACAGTAGGAGAAAAACATAGAAGTGGTAATAAATCAGAAGTGCCTGGAATGGGATGCCTGTTCCATCTAAAATGCTAAAATAGGTAAATATGCAAAGGAGTGTTTTTGCCAGTTTATTTTGAAAGATCCTTTTAGTTGATGGATTTAACATTCCGAAACACGGCTTTAAATACTTTTCTCCAGTAACCATTAAACAGAGATACATCCTTTGTGTCATGGTCAAGAAGGTAGAGGAAACAATTTTCAGTGAACAAGAAGTAATTTTTTTTCTTGCACTTAGAAAATTGCCTTGTTTTCCTAACAGGACTCTATTATCTTCTGTGACTTCTGTTCTGTTTCTTTCAGTGTAATTCCTAGAAATATTCCAGGCAGCCAATTTACATAAGATCTTGGGGAATCAGTTTTATGTTGTTACTAAACTGATTATTTGGAAAGAAAATAGAGGCGCACTATTATTTCAAGTATTATTTTTATGTTAATAATATCTGTTTAATTGAGGTCTGGGTTGTAAGTATCTTGTAGAGTGCATTATTTATTCCTTTGTGCAAATTTGGTGAATTTTGTACTTCTTGTGGTCATAGAGAACTAGGATTGAACTCATTGCCCAGAACCTTAGCAATAAAGCCCTAATCTCCCCCCAAGTTCTTGGGGTTTGCCCTGGAAAGAGTGGCCAAGATGGGGTGACAGAACATGATTCTGGGAACTCTGTTTATACATTTATTTCCTGACTGAAGTTATGCAGGGCTTCTGGTTTTTATTTGGGTACTTCTTAGATAAACAAGCTTTTACCATAATTTATTTTCTTTATTAGAATGACTTTATTTAGATTCATGGTTGAAAACACACAGTTTTATTACTTCATTTTTGAAAGTTAGTTTTCTTTAATCTATATTAAAGCAAATGGTGGGTACATTTTACAATTATTTTAAATTATAAGACATCTTTTTTTGAAAATGGCATTTTGTCCCACTTGCAAGAACTTGGAAGGGTTTAACTAGAGCTTGGGGCTCAGCAGTAGCCTACTGGGCCATGCTACAGGATTGTGCTCGGGTTATAATTGTGAAAGACTTGAAGACGTACAAATACATACAAATACCTCAATAATTGTGAAGACTTGGATTTACAATTTATTAGGTTACAGATAAAATACTTTTTAAAGTAGGTTATTTTTTCTATAAAGTTTCACCTTTACTGTAGCAAAGATATCTGTTACATCCATTTTAGACTTTTTGAATTCACTTCAAATGTATTTTTTAAATATAACAATCTTATTTTTCTCTCTAAAGGTCAGAGATTTTTAAAAAAATTATTGACTCAATAAGTGGGGGCATGCAACATTTTAATTGCTGAGCTTTTCCTGGTAGAAGGGAAAATTTGTTTTCTTTAGCAATTTGTATCTATGGAGTCTTCTTACATAAATCAAGTCAAAGCATTCTGATATTAAGCAAATGAATTATTTTTTATTTTTGTTACTTTAATCACAATTGAGTTTTTCCTTAAAGACAAAGTTTTTTTTTATATCATCTATTTTAAATATTTTTAATCCTGTATTCTTGTCTATTAGACAATACATGTATAATACATAAAAAGTGTTTTTCTTGTTGTATATAAAGTCTATCGTTTAAGATTTCAGTAATTTCAGAGTTTGGTTGTTAGCGGTTTTGTTTTATGATTCTGAAATTAAATGATTTCATCAAGGTTAAGTAAAAACTCCTGTGTGCTTACCTTCTTTAAATATATTTTATGTAGTCTAGTTTTTAAGACTTTGCACTTTTAGTCATCAAGGTGTCAAAGTCAGTGAGTAGGCTGGTGTCTTTATTATTAAAGATCAGTGATTATAATTAAGGTTTTGAAATTTTAAGTAGCAAATGGCATTCCAGAAGGAATGATAGCAGAGTTAAGCAGTTAGATGTTTAAGAAAAAAAAATCCATGTGTCACTGAGCAGTCTATTAGAAAGCTAATGTACATATCAGCAGGCACAGTCTGCCTCTCTTCCCGGTGACATTAAAAACAAAGAGCTGTTGGAACAGGCCTCAGTTGTTTGAGGATGCCATGTTCATTGGCATAATTCTTCCAAACCCTTTTCCTCTATTTCAAATAAATGTGTTGTACTCAATAAACACTTACTGTGTGCTTACCATGTGTCATGCATCCTCTTAGAAGAAGTGAAATAAAACAAGGAAAGAGGAGGTCTTTGTAGTCTCCCAATCTAGGGGTGGGTAAAGGATTTAAAAAATCCTTCTATAAGGTGAAACAGTTCTCCAGCTATATTTTATAACTACACTTACTCTAAAGGAGGGCTTTTGCATCCTGAAATGAAATTATAGCTTGCTAACTCCGTAACTTTTATTGAGGTATTTGTATGTATAATCAGTATTCTAATACTTAATGTTTCTAGGTATTCAAATAAAGTTTTCTTTTCCATAGGGTAACTTTAAATAAAAAGTCACAGTGTTATGACGAAACACTAGTTTCTTATATTGCACCAAGCTATTCTTGCTAGCCTCAGGAAACCTAGCCCTTTCAAATTCCTCCCAGTCCATCATGGGACTTGTCAGAGATGCTCTCTCAGTTGTGGTCTTTGAACTAGGGCTTTTCACTTCCTCCTGGACTCAGTCATTTTCCTTGTTTCATGCTCTGGCTTACAGTAGTGATGTCTTCTAAACTGTTGAGGTCAGAGGTAGCATAGCTTCTGCCTCTGGCCACCACACAAATGCTGAAGCTGCTGGTGCCCACGCTCGAGTTTACTGTGTCTACCTTGTGGCCTCGCCAAATCCCTCATGATACTCTCCATATCTACCTGAGAGTACCATTCTGGGCTGGATGAGGCTGGTGCAAGTTATTGTATCTTTGGGCTGTCACAGTCCCCAGGGACTTTTGTGAAACAGTTCTTTTTCAGGTTTTACTTGCTGGTTTGTTGAAATGTCCTGGTGCTCTATTATCACCCAAGTCCAGATGGGCTTGGCTGAGTGACAAATACATGTTCAGAACCCCAACTCTGAGATTGGGCCTTTGTTTTTGAGTCAGACTTGTGTAGAATGATTTACCCCTTCCCTGCCAGTTTCTAGAAAAGACCAAATCCCAGTTGAGCACAGCTCAAGTTTAAACAATACACATAGTAGTCCATAGCAAATACTTTAGGCAGCTCTATTTATTATCTTCTTTGTCAGGACACTTTTGAAATATGCTTTGTATCCTGCTTGGATGGTTGAGAATCTTTACTTGTGGTTTTTTCCAGGTACGTTTTCTTCATTTTACTTTTCTGTGCTAACAGAGCCTAATCGTCAAGCAGCAGAATTCAGTTTGAATCTCAGCTTCATCACTTTCTGATGGTGTAACCGTGGTACATTTCTTAATTTCCAGTGAACTCAATATCCTCATCTCTGAAATGAGCAGAAAACACCTGTCTCCTAGGGATTGTTGTGAGGATTAGAGATTTCTGTCAAGTGCTGGGCACATAGTAGAAGCTCATTATGTGGTAGCTAATGTTGACCTCCCCTAGTTGGTTGGATCAATTATTAACCATCACTAAATAAACCAATCCCTCCTGTTACTTTGCTTCACATCTCTATTGCAAATCAATTCTCTGAAGCTTCTCTGGAAGATGACTGCCTCTTTTTTAAGTGGTAACACCAACCCCCCCACAAGTGACTTTCATATACTTAGGTAGCCTCTCTTTTAAGTTGAGTCATTGCTGGAAATTTCCCCTTTAAATGAGGGGGGAAAGAACAGAATTGTTTGTACATGACATGAGCATGTGACAGTCATCAGAGTGTAGACTTAGAAACAACAGCTAGGAAGCGCGGGTTCTCTGTAAATTCCCTGGACCTCAGTTTGGTTTTTAGGAGATTGGGAGGAACCAGATGATCTCTTAGGAGCTGTTCCATGTTAAAAAAAGAAATTTGTTATTCTATAAGACAGGATATACTGCTCTCAACTTTGTATTTTAAACAGGTGTTTTGCATAAACTAGGAAGTATTCTGGTAATTCCATGTTCTGGTACTTCCACCATGGAATAAGTGTTAACGAGGAACTCTAGAGTCAGAGTTTGGAAACTGACCAGAGAGCTTCCATCCCCTATTGGTTGTGGCCTTCATAGATTGTTTTCATTACATTTTAAAAAATGAATACTGTGATACCTATTGGTAAATCACAGGCTTCATTTTAAGTTGCCTTCATTTTAACTTATCTGTAGTGATTTTATCAGTTATTACTTTTGAGAAGAATGCTATTACCTTGAATTGTTAAAGCACATTATCTTCTTCATAGCAATGTAAAAATCTGTTGATTATTAAAGAGTATCTTTTGGTAAAACAATGAATATTCCCTAAGGAAGGGAGGAAGTTTATTTTTCATATTCTTTCTATTTAATAAAAATTCTAATTTTTAGAAAAATTTTCTGATAACTAACATAATAGTTGATATCTATATGGTATCATATCTTCCAAACAGTGTACTCCAGAGCACCAAATTTCCACCATCAAGATAAAGGGTTCCCCAGTTCATTACATCTGAAAAATGCTGTTTTAAAGGAAGTTAGGACTTTTTAAATGTCCTAAATGTAGGGCTCTAATAGTCTCTAATATGCTAATATGTGTTGTGAATCTTAAAAAAGAAAGTGTAGTGCTCATCTTATTGTACTATATTGTCTGGTATCCACAGAACACCAATTGGTATTCTTCATAATATTAGCATTTTAAGGATACAATATGAGAAAAGCTCATTCATTTAATACTTTGCAGTTTATCAAGTATTATATTATTACCACATTTGATTCTCACAATCCTGTGAGGTGTTGTTCTACTGATCGGGGACATGAGCACTGGAGAAATTGTGGATACATTAGGAAGACACATACTTACTGAGTTGGACATTAGTTTATGTTGAGAAGGAAATTAGATCTTAAATTAGCAGCAGCATGTTGTTTTGAGAAGTATTTGAGAAGTTAATTGAGTATGGCTCTGGTGATTAAAGGGAAATCTGTTAGAAGACGTTGATTTAGAGATTGAGAGTTTAAGAATGTCAACTATTTGCCACTGGGCATGCTAGTGAAATTTTCCATTCCTTAATTTATTTGTAGCAACAAAAAAGAGGTTTTTTTTAAAGATTATATGTTTATTAGAAATACATTATGACTCTGCAGTAAAAACTCTCAGGGTTCTATAAAATTAAATTTAAGTGCACAAGTCATTCTATAAAGTTATTGTTTCTTAAAGGAAACTGCATTTGTTTCTAAAGTAGGAGCTCCACGGACAAAATAATCTGAATCATAAACTGATGGGAAGTTTTGAGTCCAAAGAGATTTTTGGGGTCTCTTAGTTTAACCTCCTATTCTAAAAACTGGAATTAGCCCTGCAACAGCCCTACTGGATCATGGAATTGTATAGCATGATTGGAAGTCCCTGAAATGGTCCTCAATTGTTTTATTTATTAGCAGCTATTTATACAGTGCTTACCATTTGTCCATCAGTGCCCTAAGAGATTTAGAAATATCAGCTGATTTAATTAATAGTTACTGAATGCTTGCTAATGTGCTGGGTAGCATGCCTGGTAGGTGTTTTATTAAATACTGCAGCAACTCTCCTAGAAAGTTTGTATTATTATACATATTTTACAGATGACAAAACAGCCATTCTTATAATCCCAAGCTTCTTAGGTACTACAGCTGTACGCCAATGTTAATAAAAGCAGTAGAAAAGAAATGCAGTCCTACATTTCTATGAGTTGATTTTATTGATGCACAAGCAAAATGAGCTGAATGCTCTTGGATGTATGTTTTCAAAGACGTTTTGCTCTTGGAGCTACCACTCCAATAGCAACAGAAAATCCTTGACCTAGAAAGAAACTCTTCTTGGGTTGAATGAATACTTTGAACAGCTTTTTGAGGTTGGGGGAGAAATGTTTAAGATTCTCACCTGAGAAATAATAAATGTTCTTATTCAGCCACTTACTAGGATTTGGAGTGGCTGAGCAAGATGGGTGGTTTTTGAGATACTGTGTGGGAACAGATTGAAGGAGGCTGAGGTGACTTTCAGTGAAGAGAAACTTAGGGGCATGGAGAAAGGATATATATGTGTAATATTGTAAAATCTCTGCTACGCATTTTGTGATATAAATCTTCTTCCTTTTCTCCCCACAAAATCTTTATTAAACATCTACTTTGGAAAATAATTCATGAAGCTGGATTGGTTTTAGGGAATGTGGCCAAGTACTGACTGCAGCTTCAAGAAGGTCTTAGAAGACTTGCTAAAGCCACCCAAGGCGAGGGTGGGGGTGGGGGTGGCACTGATATATCAGAGTTGCATTTGTGTCTCTGGGCCTTAGGCTCATTTCCCTCTGACAATATAAATGTTGATTCTCACTTATATAGCATCCAAAAGTCCAGATCCCTCCAGTCTTTTATTAAGCTAAGTAATTTTAGTTCTGTAATCATCCTTATCACATAACCACCAGACACCTCAGCATCCTAGTAGCCCTCTGCGAGACCACCCCTGTTTGCAGAATCCTATGTATTCTGAACAATAACGAGTACTTATACCTTTCTTCATCTCAATATGTCCTCTAATAATATGATCTAAGTTTATCATAGATGCTTCATCTACCTTTCTCCATCACTTGTTTTGTGTTGAGCAAACCCTTGACTGTTCTTACATTACTTCTATTCAACTGAAATTCACTTGTGTAGCTACTTAGCTCCAACCAGTAACATATATTTGAGAAATTGGATGTTTTGAGTAAGTTCTGTATTTTCTATTAATTTTAACATATGTGAATATTTGTTCTAGTCCATTGTAACAGAGTGTTGAGATATTTAGAAATACTAATTGTCCTTCCATACTTTTGCCCACCTAATGTAGTCACAAACCTTCTTTATATCTATGGAAGTTGCTGATAAATGTTGATGATTTCAGTCAAGGTATGAATTCTGTAGCACATTATCCATGTGTTGATACTAATTCTTTAATCAACATTCTTTAAATAGAGTTGTCTTACCAGATACAAACGTACATAAATGAACTAGACTCTAGAATATATTTTTCTGTATTTAACACAAGAACATAGGACATAGTTTTAATGCTAAAGCCTTTCTGAAATTACACTTCTCTTGGTCTCAGGTGTCATCATACTTTTTTCTGTTTCTAATAATCTAATAAAATATAGAAACTGACCTTTTTAAATTTTGAATTTCATTTTTTTTTGTATTTAATGTTACAAGTTACTCAGTTAACACAAGATAATAACTAATGTAACAATGAGTCTACTTTAGTCAGTGGTTACATCCCCCCTTATTTTTGTTCAGGCCTCAATCTTGAGGGATATGGAATGGTGTCCACTCTGACTGCTGCAGGCAAAGAAGGAACTTAGATATTATGGGGCAGAGGAATGGAATTGTTTTGCTTGCAGTTGAAAATACTCCTTACTTTTGGGTTGGGGCTGGTCCATCATCATTGTTTTGTTAGTTGTCCAGGGCAGGCCTGAAGAACTGGAGAGTAGGAGTTGGCCACATATCTGCTGGGTTTCAGGGCTCAACTGGCATAGGAACAATCCAAAGGCTTTTAAGTTTTTGAGAATTATACTTAACAGGTAAATCGAAAATTATAGGTTCAAATGAAAAAAAAAAAGAAGACTCATGATTATGGGATTTATAAATGAGTGTAACTATGTTATATTGGGGAAATGCCTTTTCTTATATTCCCAGATAGAGCCTGCTGAGGAGTTGTTGATTTCATGAGGCCCTGTGTCTTGCCTATGGTGTCCTAGGGCCTTCAGGAGTGCTTTTGTTTGAGGCTTTGTTTACTGTGGCAGTTTGTGAAGTTTGCCTGAGACCTGCATAAGCATAACCTCCAGAATGACCTTCCGACTCACTGTGAAATCTCTTAGCCGTAAAAATTCTATTTTATTTAATATTTCTCCTTTTGATCAAGGTCTTTCTCCAAATGCATCGCTGATTCATGCTTGGTAATAATTTCTCGGTGCCAGGGAGACTTATCATTGGGAGCCATGTCCTATGTCGGGGAGAAGGTAGTGAGTTTATTTGCAGAGTTTGGCTTAGAGAGAGGCCACACTTGAGTAACAAGGAGGCTTTCAAGAGGTAACTCTTGGCATTAATTATGATTAGACGTAGTTTCATTATTACTGAAATAAGGTTCATAAGTGCAAGCATTAAGATGGATGGCTTGGCTTATTAGCCTCTTTTCTTTTATTAGCAGGACTTCCCGCAAGAGGAGTTTAGTATTTTTTTGAGCTACTAGGAGGGCCTCTGTTCTATTCAGAAAACCTACCCATGGCAACAAGGACACATTTATATCACAAAGAAGTATATAGCTATATAACACTCAAAATGTTCAAAAGG
The DNA here is from genome assembly GCA_029593785.1 of Cabassous unicinctus. Classification (NCBI taxonomy): domain Eukaryota; kingdom Metazoa; phylum Chordata; class Mammalia; order Cingulata; family Chlamyphoridae; genus Cabassous; species Cabassous unicinctus. The sequence continues at coordinate 9,261 of JAQZBX010055534.1, read as the reverse complement.
CCTTGTCTGTGGGAGTGGATGTAGCTCAAGTGGTTGAGCTTTTGCTTCTCTTGTACAAGGTCCTGGGTTCAATCCCCGGTACCTCCTAAAAACAACAACAACAACAAAAGGCCCTGTCTGGAAACTGACCTTTTTTGAATGAACTTATACCCTCACACCAGTGCTTGCTTTTTTTTTTTTTTGAGTGCTTACAACATTTTAATGAGTTGTCTTCAAAATTGTAGGAAATTGACTCTAGGTTATACCTTATTCTTCCACTCCCTTTTTTGTTTTGGGGCAATTGTCCATCTCTACTCTTCTCTGATGTTCTTTATGATTTCTCAGATTTCATTGATGACTTTGCAAAGATGCCAGTAATTGGAGAAGCAAGAATGATGAGTTAATAATAGCTGGTTGACATTTCTGAGCATTAGAGTAACACCTACTTTTTATTTTGGCCTTTTAAGGGGAATCAGAGAAAAGGATTTACAAAGGGTCATAAAATAAAGCATATGAAAATATTTGAAAGATGGTGTTAGTTGTACCCCGAAAAGAGAAAGCTGAGGATGGACTTCATATGTGAAAACATATTATGATGGCCAGCTGTTTTTGCACATTCCACAAAGATCAAACAAAGGGAAATAGATTTAAGCTGTATTCGTCAAGGATTTATATTGAATATAAGTAGGAATTTTCTGATTCTAAATGTTGTTCAACTCTGGAGTGACTTTTTGAAGGAAGTTGTGGTTTTTCTCCCTTCTAAAAGCCTCTAAAATTAACAGATTTTCATCTCACAGTAATGGTATAATCTTATGGTGCTCCCAAAAGGCAAAGAGAGATTCCAGATGACCTTTACAAGTCCTTTCTTGTTCAGTGATTCTGTATTTTCCCAAATCTCACCCGACATTTAGTATAGGGATTTGTTGTAGTCACTCCCGTTGTTTTTCTTTCTGTCATTTAAAGTGCTGTTAACATTCCATCATGAATCTGCTATTGGAAAGGAGACCATATAGTTCAGTGTGCTGTTCTCAGTATAAAAAGAAAGCTCTAATTCATGTTTTTATGAAATGTAAATACTTCGTGCAATATTTCAGAAATGTGAATAGAATGAGATACTTGATAAATTATTTTTAATGACACTGTTTCTTTTCCAGTTAATCTTCAGAGTTTTGGCACAGCAATTGTCTGTTAGAGTGAAATTGAACATCCCATGCATTTATTTTTATTTTTCCATTCAAATATATCATTACTAGTTAGTTCTTTTAGCTGAATTATTTTATAACTCGAGATAGTTCCTCTTTTTTACTACAGTGGTTTTTTTTAAAAAAATAGATTACTATTAAGTGGGTCATATTGTCTATCCCAAAAGAACAAATGCTATTTGGGAATATCAGCCTGAAATTTTTTGGTTTGGCAGTAAAATGAATCATAGACATAACCAAAATATGAAAGTAAATATGCAAAATATTTCCATAACCGTTTTTGCACCACTTGGACAGTGTCATCCCGTTTGTACTTAATTATTTTGTACTTCCTCAAGACTTTTAATTTAATTTTATATAAAAACTTTTATTACTGTATCTCTGTTTATAACTGGTGTGACCTTGGGCAATTTGCTTAATCATAATCTTAGTTTTGCCATTTATAATGTAGAGTGGTAATGATACGATGCTTGTTAAGGTTGATGGGAAAATGAATATAAAATGGTTAACATAGTGCTTATCACCTAGTAAGAGCTGCAAGGTAGCTATTTTTATGCATTAACAAAAACAGATACTATTTATTTACTGGTGTTTGGTAGGCATTATGTTAGGCATTAAGCATGTAAGAGAGAAAATACTCAGTTCTTGCCCTAGGGGAACTTTTCATCCTGACATGGGAAACATATAGTTAGAAACAAGAATGTTCATATAAATGCAGTGTTTCAGAAAGTGGGGTTGGATACTTGACATTGGAGAAAGGAAACTTCCTAAATGTTAAAAAGTAGGATACTATTTCTTTAGATTGTGTTCCCTTTGTGCAAATTAGATTGATATATTGTTCTTTTCAACATAAATAATCATAAGTTTAATTGAGGAAATACATTTTGCATTTGCTTGAGTTTGATTGTGTTATAGGGAGCTAGGAGGAAGGAAAGAGTCCCCCAAATAGTTCCATTGTGAATATTTGTGTATTGATGTGAATTTAGTATTCTGGATTGAGTTTATAATTACTCATACTGAGTTTTCATTCTAATTCTGTTTCTTCTAGCTCCACATATTATAATTCAATTATAGTCCCTTCAAACTATGTGGGGGTTTTGAGGAAAATATGTTATCCATATTTATAAAGTAATGTTCAGATTTTCCCCTACTACTCCTAATATCATGGGCTGGAGATGAAATGCTACAAATACATGTTCTTCCATATCTAATGCTTTATGAAAATATATACATGGTTTAAGAACCTGTGATTCTTAAAAACAGTGATTTACTACAATTTCCTAAACAGATTCCAGATGCTCTTTCCTCCTTAGTCAGCAGGTTTATAAGTTGACAAGGCAGGTTTATTTTCCTTCATTGGGATCATTGTCTGAGGCATCATGTTGCCTACGAGAGCTGATGAGGTGGATGATTTCATTATAATTGATGACTAGTGAGAGCGAGTGGGGTAATTCAGCGCTCTTTCCCAATAGTGTTCCCTAACTTGAAGTGACCTGAGAACTCTTGGTAGACTTCTTTGAGTTGGAAAGAAACTTAGAGATGACCCTAGTGCAACCTCAGAGTGTGGATGATCTTTGCCATTCTGCATCTCTGACTGGTTGGGCATCCAGCCTCTGGTCACTGTACATGGATGGGTTGAAGGAAGAGGAGAAAGGTTTTCCTTGCTATTCTTGGCACTCTGTGGAAAACAAACAACTACAGGAGCCATGTGGAAATAACTTCTCTTTTTTTGCTCTTAAGGGGGAGGTTAGGGTCACTGGAGTGAAGATGAAGCCAGGAGTCTGACACAGGAAAAAAGGTCCATATTTTACTCGCCCTAGAGCAGTCATTCCTATCCTTTTCTGACCCAGCACTCCCTTTTATACAGATATTTTTAATGGCCCTCATATTATCCTGAAACAATATTTGTAGATAATAACCTACTTACTCATATACTTATTAAAAATAATCAGTATAATCTTCTAATTCTAATGTATTAGAGAAATGAAACAATTTATAAGGATTTTTAGTATGTAAATGCTCAACCACAACTACAAGTCATTAGAAAATTCAGGTACTTGTATTTTTAAAGTTTTTGAAATATATTGGCAATAGCTCTCTGAATGATTGTAACAGTTCCACTCCCAATAAAAGCGTGTGAACATACTCATTCCCTCACCATTCTCAACAATTTACCATACTGGCTTCACTAAAAATATTTTATTATCATTTTGATTTTTTTGAGAAGTGAGATTGACCATGTTTTTATGTTGAGGGAGCCTGTGTATTCCCTCTGTTGCCAGTTCTTGTTATTTATATATTGTTTCTTTATTGTTGATTTTTCTGTCCTTAGTTTGTAGTGCCTTTGTTTGTTTCATCTGATCTATTTTAAGTGTTTTCAGTAGTGATTTTCTCATTACCCTATTTCTATACTTCTTTCCCTGATTCTTTTGATTTTACTTTCCCCCTTTAATTGTCAGAATTAAAATAATATATTAGTCATTTTCCCCTTAAAAATGTTATTGGATTAAAAATAGGGAACAAGAATCGTGGCTTGAGAGATGGCAACTGTAGGGAGATTCCACATCACACGTGGAACATAGGGTGGCTTATGATTTCCAGTAATGTAATTCATGGCTCTGTTTGTCCCCCCCCCCCCTTTTTTTTAAACTTTTATCTTAATGATTTAAAATAGCATCTAAAGAAACTATAAATATGTCTTCTACAGTAGGGGACCGGGAGGAATAACAATCCTTCTATTGACAGATGGCATAGTTTGTAGATTCAGGAATTAGATTATTAATAGAGTATTCTTTATACTGAGCTGCTTTGCTTCTGTATAACTTCTGTTACTGATCTTAATTCCACCATTTTGAGTATCACACATTGCTGCAGAAGATACTCTTCTCTTTCCATGTGAGGGCTCTTCAGCTATTTATCAGACATCCTATCTTCCTTTATTCTTTTTCTTCCCTAATCATTCCTCCCTCCCTCAGCCTTTGTTCAGTTGAAATGGTATATGATTCTCTATTCCACCTCTCTGGTGTTAATCCCATTTATCAGTGTCCTTCCTAAAAGAGTGTTTTAAAAGGAAATATTTCAAATATTAGTGGACCAATGAAAAGGATAATAGAGCTATATAGTTCTTGCTATTTGGAATTATGTATATTTCTACACATTTTATTTGTATTAGCGTTTCTAAAATCTTTTACTGTCTTTTCTTTTATTATTAATTTAGTTCTTACTAAATTAGGTAAGTAAGTCTTAAATATTGATGTGCAGGGGCAGTCTTCTGCAGAAGTCCTCTGTACTGATGATGGCCTCAGAGGATGCCTGTATATTAACAGAACAACCTGTCTGAAGGAGAAACATTAAAAAACACACATACACACACACACAAAAAAAACCCCCAAGATAAACCTTGAACATTTTATTTTATTTGAAAATATGTAAGTATATATTTTTCCAACAATCTTTTGATGTAGGGTTGTTAACCTTTTTTGAGGGTATGGTTCACTGATTATATTTCAAAGTTATTATTTTTATTTACTATTTCTTTCAGGTGAGAATTTAAAGAAGCTTGCAAATCAATCTGAATGGAGAATCCTTCTACATTTTTAAGTGTTTTTTCTATTTAACAATTGTTTCACACATACCTAAATGAACAACATATATTAGCAACTTGCCAAATTGAGTCTTTCCAAGGCATTCGACTTAGTTTTCAGGAAGAAAATCAAAATAAATAAACAAATAACACCAAAATCCTAAGTCTTTATTTTTGCATATGTTGATTTACATAATATTTATTTATTTTTCATGTGAAGAGAGAACAGATAGCGAAGCAAAACAAAGAATAGGCTTATGCAGTGTGGCAGAGACTTCTGGTTGTCCCTCAATATCTATTGTCCCTTAATAGCTTTGTCTGGTCACATGGTCACACAGCTAGTGACTATTTCCAGACTGACTTGTACCCAGGTGAGGCCAGGAGACTAGGTTCTAACATAGGGAAATGAGTACAAATAATAAGAACAATTTTTGGGTTGTGCAGTTAAATGAAAAGGACTTTCCCTCCACTTCCTCCTCTGATTCGCCCTTCAAGGTCCATGTAAAAGTAGGAACACGAACAGACATCTTACACCCGAGGTGGGAGTCATGTCAGGAAGATGGCAGCTAGAAAGAGCCTGGATCCTTACCATTTTCAAGTTAACTGTGAGCTCTGGACTCTTTGTGAAAGAGAAATAACATTCTTTCTCTTGTGTTGAAATCACTTACATTGTCTGAACCAGGATCCTAATTAAAACATGAAGGTACCTGTATACATGCTGTCACATGGAATTGATTTAATCTGCATTGGTGAAAGTAGAAAAAAGGAACATTCTACTATATGCATCAGATTATCTACTGAAGGGAACTGAAGTAGTGAGAGAACTGATGCTGGCTCACATCAGGTGTGAAGTTCTTGTCACAGTGCACTGTTGTAGAAGTGCAATTTGATAATTCTTTAGAGCAAGCTATTGAAGACAATATGTAAAACTGTTTGGAGAAAGTATAATATTCATCTCTCTCTAAATATGCTTAGAAATCCATTGCTTATATATTAATAGTGAAGATTACAAGAGTTAATGCACACTGTAACTTGAATGTAAAGAAAAAATGTGTTTTGTTTTGTTTTTGTTTTTAATTTAACATAAAAGCAATCTACTGAACCCCTACCTGCTGGTTAGTGGGGAAAATTACAAAAAATAATGTTGCTTAAGCCTTGGTCCAATCTGATCATTTAAACAGTTCACAACACATTTATGTAGTGTTCATCTCTTGCCACTCTCCTTCTACTATTCTCCCTGACTCTGGTGTGGGAGCATGGGTGGGTGAGAGGTAAGGGATGGGTGATTTACTTGACCCCATTGCTGCAGGAGCAGAGTCTTGTCCCTCAGATGTGATGTGTTCTGCTACATCTGTTTTTGGAGGTGGACAAGAGCCATCACACTCATTAATTGTGAAGATTTTCCCCCATTTTATATGCTTTTCCATTTTGGTGATTTTTTGACATATGTAGATTTGGGTGTTTTTGTTGTTGTTGCTTTATTTTTTTTTTAGTTAACTTTGTTATAGTGTTTAAATCTAGCCAACTTTTAAAAAATTGGACAGCACAAAGGCCAAAGCTCTTGTATCAAAGAAACCTAACCCGACAGTGGTCTAGATTAGAAGATAGACACTTCTTTCTTCTAAGTAACATTTCCAGGTATAAACAGCCTTGGGGTGCTCTACTTCACTTGATCATTCAGGGACCTAAGTTCCTCCTTTCTCATTGCTCTGTTCTCTCCTGGACATAGTCTTCTTCTGCATGGTCAAAGTAAGACCATAGGCATATCCATCATCCAACTCACAAGAAGGGGCAGGAGAGAGAGGGTTCAAGGCTGCAGCTTCCATTTATGCACACATCTTAAAGCATGGTTAAGAAATGTCACGTGGCTCACACATAGCAGCAAGGGAAGATGGGAAATGTAGTTCCCAGCCACTACTCATTATTAGAATGGAAGAAGGAGAGAACAAACCAAAATTAGTGGACAACCAGAAGCTCCTGCTACACTCTTCCTTTATTTCTTCTGTTCTTTTAACAGAATTCTCTTCCTTCCATGGTTCATAAAAATATTTACACCCATTTTCTTATAGTTTCTTCATGGACTCTTTCCCTACTTCACTCCTCCCCTCCCTTCCATCCATCTAATAAATAAATGTTTATTGAGCTCCTGCTTTGTGTTGCACATAGGACTAAGCTGAGGGGAAGTTGCTTGGATGGGAGCAGCTTTTATTCCACCTTTTGATTTAAGTGAAAAGCAGTTGCTTTCTAGCTGAGAACTATTAGGACTATTTATACTTTTCTCCCTTATCCTCTACCCTCTGTTAACAGTTTTTCTTCCTGCCCGACTCACAAACTTGACTTTGCTAGTTTGATTTGTAGGATAAACCTTTAGCTCTTTCCTGTATATTATGTGGGAAAAAAACCCATTATTTAAAATGTTGAAATCTTAATCATACAGTGGTAATTTTCCTTATTAGGAGTCTCTGCGTGGAAAAGAAAATTGAAAACTAATACTTAACATGCTAAGCTTTGAAAGATTATTTCAGCATATCTGCCTCTACTATCTACTCCACAAGGAGTTCCTTATGGCTAGTAAAGAAAGTAGATAAGTAGATAAGAAGACTACTGCCTCCACTCTTTAATATTAAACAGATTTCAGAATTTCTTGAACCACAAGCCCTTGATTAGATGCTCATTTTTAAGTTATGTGTTCCATGTCACCAGTTTTATTAAGAGATACAAAGTAATTAGAATTTAAAGACACTGTCTAACATCAGAAAAAAAATGGTTCTTTTTGTTAAGGTTTTAAAAAATTCGCACAATAGTTCAATTGGTAGCAATCTTACTCTTTACTGTTTCTGATTTTTCCCATTGCATAGCTTTCTTCAAACCTCACTTGCTTGTATCATTTGAGCTTTTCTCTGGGCCTGTGAGTTGTTTCACTAACAGAGTGGAGCATGGACTGCTGTTTATTAGAGCTTACTGTGTCTGTGGAGTCACCAGCTCTGTGTATGAATACTGGCATCTAGAATGTCCCATTATCACAGCATGGCAGCTGCTGACTCAACTTGCAGTAGTCTAGAAACCCAGAGGAGCCTTTTAAAGAAACCCTGTTGGGAACTGCCTAGGGTGTGTTGCTCGGGTTGATGGCTCCTGGATTAGAGAAATGTGTGAGCCATAATGCCTGCAATTGTGCTCTTCACAGAGCCAAGCACACTGTTGTTGATTAATAAATAATGTGTTGTTTATCTTGGAATTGTTTATATTGGCAGATGCCCTGAAAGAGTCAAAGGCTGTCTGTTAGTGAAGAATGCCCTCATTGTTCATTCAGTTCCTGCTTTTTCTCCTTAATGTGAGGGTATCTTGGGAAATTTTCTTGAATATTAAATCACAAATAAAATTTAGGCAGTTTTTCTCCAGATTTTCAAATAGGTCATATAAACTATGACCTGTTCTCAGATGCCTCCATTGTCTCTGATAAATGGATGTGCATGTGTGTGTCTGTCTGTCTAGAGGAAGGAGAGAGGGGAGAATAGAGAGTTGAAACTCAGAAGTTTACCATTTAATTTTGTTGGTCACAAATTGCATAAATACATCCAAGTAACATTTCTGGTTGATTGACTATGCGTCTAGCACAAGCTAGCTGCTGAGAATTCAAATAGAAATGTGTGCAAAGTGAGAGGCAGCAGGGATTACTTGTGGAGAGGGTTACGGAAAGGTTGATGAAGAAGTTACGTTTGATGGTTGATAAAAGATCATCACCAGGATGGCTAGAGGAAGCAGAACAAATTGCATTTTGGCAAGGGAAACCGTTTGTTTAAAGATTTGTGGTGTGATCACAGTAGATGTTCTTGGAACTCTAAGTTTAATAATTCTGGAGCATAAAGCCAGTGGGAATGGTCATGGGAAAATGGGAAAATGGGAATATGGGACCCAGGTAATGAAATTCTTGGGCCCTGTTTCTCAAATTGTAGTAAATTCCTCCAGGATATGCCAAAGAGTACGTGAACTATATGATAGACTTGTCATGTCTTTGTTATTTTGTATCCTCACCTCAGATGTTCACAGTATCCAGTAATCAGTGGCCTGATGAAGACTTTGGAATTTGATGTAAAGACAGAAGCTACTGTTATGTGGGAATGATATTTAATAGGAGCTTAATTTTATAAGTGGTCATTTCATTTGTGACATTTTCATGTTAGAACGTCATAATGTTAGAGACTCAAATTGTGAGGAGACCCTGCCTATGTGGAAAGTGAAGGAGTGTTTTGAAAATGACTCCTAGCTTTATGACTTGGGTGACAGGGAAGATGGAAAAACTCAGGAGACACTTAAGTCCAGCAACGATATTGTATTCCCAGTGCTAGCAAATCATGTTGGTATATATTAGATGTTAAGTGGTTGTTGAATGAAAATTGCATAAGACAGCTATTTTAAAATTATTGTTCATGTGTCTTCTTGGCATCACTTCTGTATTAGTCAGTGTTCTCTAGGGAAATGGAACCAACAGGATAATAT
>JAQZBX010055533.1:0-18416 GCA_029593785.1 Cabassous unicinctus | reverse complement strand
TGTACGTATGTGTTAAAGAGAAACTAAAGAGATAATGACAATTAAATGTAACAAGTAACGCTGGGTGGGATCTAAAAATGGAGGAAAGGCTCAGAAGGACTTTACTGGGGCATAAAAAATTGGAATATAGAATGTAAGCTTCATATCAATGTTAAATTTCTTGAACTTAACTGCACTTAAGGTGATTACAGAAGTGAGTATTCTTGTTGGTAGAAAATGAACATGGAATTATGTGTTGAAGAATTACAGTGTGTGCGACCTGCTCGCAAGAGTTCAGAAAATAGATGACATAGACAGAATGATACAGAAAAGGTGGCAAAACTTAAAAGGGGGCGGCTCTGGGGGTGTGGGGTTGTGTTGGAGTGCTCTGTATTGCTCTGTATGGGGTTTTTGCAACTGTCCTGTTAAGTTTGAAATTATTTCGAAATAAAAAGTAAAAGAAAGCTGCCCATTCTGGCTTCTGCTCTCTAGCGTGGCCTTCCCACAATCCCCTGGGCCTCCCCTCCTGTTCCCTCAGGTGACTTTCTCCGTCAGATTTCCTCACCCCTTGCCCCATCCCCACCGTCTCGGCTCTGCAGCCCCTTCTCTCAGCCTCTGAACCAATCACCATGCTCTGGGGCCTGCTTTTTCCCTGTGGTGCCCTCACTTGACCGAGGACTCCTCCAGCACTGGGACCATCCTGTTGTACCATCATGTCCCCAGTGCTGGGAACACGGGGGATGTCGAGGCCAGGCGCTCTTACCAGTCCCCTCCCTTCTCTGGCCCAGCTCTTTCTTTCCAGGTGGGCATCGAGAAGAAAGGACGGTGAGCCTGGTCCTGGGAGGCACGGAGAGGGGACCCAGCAGAGCCAGGTGACAGACCAGGACAAGCATTGACCTCAGGGGGCAGGGCCAGGCCTGGGCCCAGGAGGTGGCGCTGAGGCAGGTCTGGCTTTGAGGGTTCCCTGAGCGGCCCCGCCTGGCGCAGACAGTGCGGAGCTCAGGCCCGGCCCTGGCAGGCCTGGTGCGCGATGGGGGCAGGCGCTGGGCCTGCCCTGGCTGCCCTGACTTGCTGCAGACCCGAGGCAAGTGGCCGCCCTTCTCGAAGCCTCAGCCTCTCCACACTGAGGGCCCCCAGGCTGAGTGAAAAGATGAGCCAGGTCTCCACCCACCTTTCCTCAGGACCTCGAAGGGGCTGAGACAGGTGGGCCAGGCCCAGGACCCAGGGCACGCAGGGGAGGCAGCTGCCAGCTGCTGGAACTACAGCCTTGGAGAGCAGGCTTTCCTCTGAGGCACCCCGGGCAGGGCACAGGCCTGGTGGCCAGAGCGCCTCCCTGGGGCTGCCCAGCTGAGTCTGAGCTGGCCAATGCATCACCGGGCAGCCACCCAGCAGGAAGCCAGGCACCCACAAAAGCTTGGTGGCTCTGCCAGCATCTCCCCAGATTTCTCCCCTCCCCGGTCACAACCCCCTCAGCCTCCCACCAGGAGGCACTGAATGGGGCCTCTGGAGCCTCTGGGAAAGGGTACAAGGATGGCCTAGGGCAAGGCCTGGGCCCTGGTCTGGGAGAGGGCAGCTCCCTCAGCTTGCTGCAGACTAAAAGGGAAGACAGAACACACCCAGTAAATCTTATTCCCTTTATTCTCTGCAACTAATCAACATGAACACCGGTGACACGACACTGGTATTGACACACAACACTCAAAGGTGGGGCCTTCTCTTCGCTCTAGGGGGGCAACTCAGGCGAGTGGGGCTGCCCTAACAGGGGCAAAGGAATCTGGGGGGCTGCTCACCCCTGGAGGGGGTGTCATGGAACCCCACCTCTTGGTTGTGATGGTTTCAAGTTTCCCCACCATTCAGGACGTGTGCCCAGTTCTTTAGAGTTCCCATCTGACCTCATATCCACAGCAGTTTCAAGTTTCACCCTAAGCTCAGTGCAGTTTCCACTCTCCCCTCTGCTTTCACCAGTGACTCCCAGAGTCTGCCTTGTGGGGGGCCTGGGGCCTTGTGGAGCTGGAGAAGCAGGGGTGGCGCCGCTCCGCCTTCCAGACTCAGTTCTGGGGCAAGTGCCACAGCTCCTGGCCTGTGCCTGAGCAGGTCAGAGGGGCTCTGGACGCTGCCGCACACGTTGGGAGCCACCTCCCCGCACCCCTCCCCGCCTAGTTCCTCCCAACAGAACGTAGCCCGCTCTGAATGGGGGGGAAGCACCTGGCTGAAGGAGCTGGAGGAGGAGGTGGGAGCAAGAGCGACCAGGCCACACCCAAGAGGTCTCCCACTCTGCCCCTTTCCTGCTTTGAAACCCCAGATCCCAAGGAATCGTGTCAAAACCAGCCATTCAGTACTGGAGCTGTGCCCTCCAGCCCTCACCCATCCCTACGGCATGCGAGCACCCTACTACGTAAGCTACACCCTACTCTTCAAGGGGCCGACCCTTGGCCTCCGACTACACTGACCACCCCCTGAGCTTCAGCCCAGGGGCCTCCCCCCAGGACTCTCTTCTGGGGACAGATCCCTCCCGCCTGTTCCAAGCGCATCTGCTTCTAGCTTTACAAGGGGGCTGTCTCTACGTCAGCTTCTTTCTGCTACCATCTTAGAGGGGGGAGCCTGCTTAGGCTTGGAGGACTCATCTCCTCGTGCTCAGTCTCACAGGGGATACCCCTTGGCCACGTTCCTTTTGGCAGCGGCTCGGCAGGCAGGCTCCTCCCCGTGCGGCTTTCCTGCCCGGCGTTGGGGCGGGGGGCTTTTTGCAGATGGTAACAGGTTCTCCCCACGACCATACGAGGCCCGCCTTGTCCTCCCCAGGAGGCCTGGGATTTTTCTCTGACAATGTTCTAGATTTGATCCTTTACATGTGAGGGGCATCCCTTTGGGGGCAGGACAGATGAAGGGTGAAGGGCCTTCACCATTTGAACTGGTAGGTAATAGAATTAGAGGTCTCTTCCGCAGCTGTGGAGGGGCTCAGGCCACCCTCCCTGGGGACGAGATCCTCGAAGGGCCACCTCACCCTGGCGCGTCGCTGGTGCCAGCGTGGGCTCGGTGGGCACTTCCCTTCGAACCCGGCACTGGACAGGGTGCTCTCCATCCTTCGGGGCCTCTGGCTTTAGGGGGCAGGGTTCTTGGTACAGATGTTTCTCTCGAGTGTTCTCCAGCCACTTTACAGGGCAACGGTCTCTTTCCCCGGCCACATGTACCCAGCTGTGACAGTGGGTTTGGCTGGGTTTATGACAGCGGGCAACTGGGTGGTGCGTGAGGACAGGAGAAGGGCTTCTCGTTTCTTCCGTTTTCCTCTGGCTGAGGAGAGGATGTGGGCTCTGTCCCTTGGCAAGGCCAAGACCGGGCTGGGTTGTCCCCGCCTCAGCTGGCCCCGGCAGCAGGCTGAGGAAGGTGGTCAGGCCTCCGGGCCCCCCTCAGGAACCCCTGGTTCAGTCTGTGGGGTGCCAGGACACCCACCACTGCCGCCAGCTGCTCACAGCTCCGCAGAGCGCCCGGCTGATCAAGGCTTCCGAGTCTGCCACCTCGCTGTCCCTGGGGGCCACAGAGCACCCCCACGCGGCCCTGGTTGACTGGCAGAAGAGAAGTCTGGGGAGGCCTGACCGCCACAGGCCTTGTCGCTGAAAGGCTTTATTCTTTGGAGGCCGACTAGCAGCTGCTCTGCCTCTCCACTGAGGACAGGACGTGAGGGAACAGGCTGCCACCGCAGCCAGCCTGGTGGCAGAGACAGCGCGGAGACCACCTCCTGGCGGGAGACCTGAGAACCTGAGATCTGGAAGGTGCAGCCCCTGCCCTGGATGCCTGAGGAGCGGAGGCCCCAGCTGGGCCGGGGGAAGGGGCAGCCCTGCCTGGCCAGGGACGCTCCTGAGCTGGGCTCTGGCTTGCACTTGCAGTTTGACAAGCTTCTGGAAAGGGGGAAGACCCGGGGCCTGGAATTCGCTGGGTTTCATCTGAACACAGCTTCACCTTTGGCTTGCTTCCCTCAAAGCCACCTAACAGAAACCTCCCCACTCGTCCCCTTCGTGTTTGTGGCGGTTCCCCAGTATTCTCACACTGAAGGTTTTTCTGCACCCCAAACATTGGTCTTTAAAAAGACTTGCCGTAAATTTTTTTTCCCTTCCTCATTTTTGGCTTCTTGATCAGAAATTCCCTGGGCCCCTTCCCCTAACACACGCAATTCATCTGAGATGGGCCTCTCACCCGCAAGGAACCCCTGTGCAGTGAGCCGGCCTTTCTCTCACTAGTTCCTGGGTTATTTCTCCTGGGTGTCCCTTCATCCGTTTCCATCTGCCACTGCCCAGCTGAGCGTTTTCCTTAGCGTCACTGTCTCAGGCTGCTGGGAGAGAGACACCCTCTCATCCCCAGCGGGAGAGACACCATGCAGCAGGCTCATGGGAGGTTCTTCCAGCACCTTCTGCGGGCCACTCCCCTAGCCTACACCAGGGCTGGGTTCCCTGCACTTCTCCAACCCTATAGTTTCACAAGGATTTTGATTCAGTTTTATAGGGTTGTCTAGAGACATATTGGGACCTCTTCCTACAATTAATAGGGCTTTTATCCACTATGGTTTATAGGGTTTTTCTGCTACAGACTTAAAGGACTTTTTTTTTCCTACATATTTATAGGGTTTCTAACCCAACAGTTTTTCTCTACTGCTTTATAAGTGGTTCCCTCCCCCCCCCAACAATTTGCTAGGGCTTCTCATCACTGATGCAAAAGCACTAGTTTCCCCAGGGTTCTCTATCCCTCACTTTCTCTACACTGACCCGGTTTTCCTCCTTTCTCCGCGTATTTTCTTGGGGATCCAGTGTTCCTCTCAGGAGAGAGAGGCCCCCTGGTCTCCAGACCCATTCACAGGGAGACCCCCGGGTGGCAGCTCCTGTGGAGGAGGAGGGCTGCGACTTCTGTGAAGCTGTCCCCACACTCGGGGCACATGTAGGGCTTTTCTCCCAAGGGGGTTTTGGGGTTTTCCCCCTTCCCGTGGCTGCTGCTCCCTGCAGGGGTGGGGGCCTCCCCATCACCTTCCTGGCTGGTGGACAGGGTGGCTGGCTCTGGAAGGGGGTCCTCGGGTCTGGGGGACTCTTCCGGGCTGTGGGTCTCCTGGTGCCGGACGAGGGCCAGGCGATCAGGGAAGGAGGCCCCACAATCGGAGCAGCTGTAGGGTCTGGCCCCCAGGGGGCTCCTGAGGTGCTCCAGGAGGACAGAGGAGCTCTTCCCCAGCTCGGGATTCTTCTGGGGTTTTCCGCCTGCATGGACTTTCTGGTGCAGCAGGAGCTCAGAGCTGAGGCCAAAGCTTTTTTTGCATTCGGGACATTTAAAGGGCTTTCCACTTAGGAAAGGACTGGGCCCCGCCCCTTCCCCGAGGCCAATCCTATAGTCAGGGAAGAGAAAGGGCTTCTCGCTGCCGTGGCTGAGCTGATGCTGGAGGAGCACTGAGCGATCCAGGAAGCTTTCTCCGCAGTGGGAGCAGATGTAGGACTTGGAGGAGAGCAGCCCCAGCCTCTGGCCCAAGCCCTCCTGAGCCTCGGGCATTTTAAAGGGCTGCCCTGGGGGGTCGGCTCTGCCCTCCGCGGCCCCCGGATAGGAATTCCCTCCAAAGGGGAGCCTCGGGGGTCTGAGCTGAGGTGGTTTGGGGGCTGGGTGGGCGATGAGGCCGTCTGAATTTTTGTAGGGGTTTTCTCCAATATGGATCCTCTGGTGCTGCATGAAGATGCCCTCGTCGTTGAAGCCCTTTCCGCAGACGAGACACTTGTGCGGTTTGGCTCCGGGCGGCGGCAGGGCCGGGTCCCCGAGTCCCAGCAGGGCCTCCCCCTGAGCTCGCCGGGCGGGGGTCTTGCCCCTCTCGTGGATGACCCGGTGCTGCTCCAGCTCGTGCGCCTCCAGGAAGGCCTTCCCGCAGTCGGTGCACACGAAGAGGTTCTCGTCCATGTGCGTGCGCACGTGGGTGATGAGGTTGGAGCTCTGGCTGAAGCTCTTGCCGCACTCGGGGCACTTGTAGGGCTTCTCGCCGGTGTGCGTGCGCCGGTGCTGGATGAGGTGCGAGCTCCGGATGAAGCTCTTGCCGCAGTCGGAGCACTTGTAGGGCTTCTCGCCCGTGTGGATGCGCTGGTGGCGGATGAGGGTGGAGCTCATGATGAAGCTCTTGCCGCAGTCGGCGCAGATGTAGGGCCGCTCGCCGCGGTGGATGCGCTGGTGGTTGATGAGGTTGGAGCTGACGCTGAAGCTCTTGCCGCACTCGGGGCACTTGTAGGGCCGCTCGCCCGTGTGCGTGCGCTGGTGCCGCAGCAGCGTGGCGCTCAGCGTGAAGGTTTTGCCGCACACGGGGCACTTGAAGGGGTCCTCGCGGAGGTGAGTCCGCTGGTGCTTGATGAGCGTGGAGCTGTGGCCAAAGCTCTTGCCGCACTCGAGGCACTCGTAGGGCTTCTCGCCGGTGTGCGTGCGCTGGTGCTGCGTCAGCTCCGAGCTCTGGATGAAGCTCTTGCCGCACTCGGTGCAGCGGTACGGCTTCTCGCCCGCGTGGATCTTCTGGTGCTTGAGGAGGTTGTGGTTCTGGCCGAAGCGCTTGCCGCACTCGGGGCACTTGTAGGGCTTCTCGCCCGTGTGCGTGGCCTGGTGCTGGATGAGGTCGGAGCTGCGGTAGAAGGCCCGGCGGCACTCGCCGCACTTGTAGGGCTTCTCGCCCGTGTGCGAGCGCTGGTGCTTGATGAGGTTGGTGCTCTGCGTGAACGCCTTCTCGCACTCGGTGCACTTGTACGGCTTCTCGCCCGTGTGCGTGCGCTGGTGCTGCACCAGGTTGGAGCTCCAGCTGAAGCACTTGCCGCAGTCGGGGCACTTGTAGGGCTTCTCGCCCGTGTGCGTGCGCTGGTGCTGCACCAGGTGCGAGCTCTGCGTGAAGCTCTTGCCGCACTCGGAGCAGGTGTTGGGCCGCTCGCCCGTGTGGATGCGCTGGTGCCGCAGCAGCTTGGACCACTGGCTGAAGCTCTTGCCGCACTCGTTGCAGATGTACGGCTTCTCGGCGCCCGAGGGCCGGCCCTGCACCAGCTCGCGCAGGCTCGGCTCGCTGGCCGGGACCACCGACGGGCTGTTCCACGTGGTCAGGGCCCCCCACTGCCAGCTGGCCTCGCAGGCCTTGGTCCAGTCAGACGGGGTGGGCACCACCTCGGGGGCGGGGGCATCCAGAGGGGTCTGGTGGTCCAAGGGGTCGGGGTGACCCAGGGAGGCTGGGGGGTCGTGGGGGGCGGAGGAATCCGGGGAGGGCCCCTCCAGGGGCATCTCTGGCGGGTCCTTGAATTCTGGGCTCGGAGCTGGATCTCCCAAGATGATCTCCACCCCGGAATTGTCCTGCTGAGCGCTCTCGTCCTCGTTCCCGCTGTCGGCACCTACAGAGAGAAAGGGAGTCTCCAGCCCCCATCCTCTTTCAGGACACGGGGCCTGGTCTCTCTTCCCTCCCCTGGGCTTCCCCCCGAGGCGGGGCCCCCTCTCTCCTCCCTCCTGGTGCCCTCACCTCGGTGAGCATGGCCGGGGCTCTGCTCAGGACCCTGCAGCTCCGGGCCCCACAGCGCCGCCTCGGGCTCCATCCCAGGGCTCAGGACTGCCGGAGGGTTCCAGGGGCCCTGGGAAGGAGAGATGAGCACGATGGCGCCGGCCTGGGGTGCGCGTTCCCTGCCGGCGCCCGCTCCCCAGCCCCGACTCCTCCCGGGCGAGCCTGGCTCTCCTTCCTGCCCACTTCCCTGGGCACAGGCTCTCACCATGCGCCCGACAGCCCTGATTCTTGTTTCAGGCCTTAATATCATAACAAAGCACAGAGGTGAACCTAAGAGTGCAATTAAAAACTCATCAGTCATAACCCTTTGAACCCAGACTGGGGGCACATCTAACACCCTCGGGGGGTGGGGGTGGGTGGGAGGGAGCGCTCACCCCACACCTCTGATGCCCAGGGGCTGGGAAACGAGCCTGGGAAACCTGTTATTTTGTTAATCAGATGAAGCTCATTAGGAGTCTAATTTTCCTCCTTAATGGGGCTGCTAATTGAGACCAATAAACTTCCCTTTTGAGCCCAGAGAACTGAGGCTGCCTGGGGCACTTAAAGGGTTAAAAAATAAATAAATAAAAGAAACCACCTCCATTTCCCTGAGGGGAAGGGGCTCTCCAGGTGGGCTCTTTCCAGTTATCCCAGCACTGGAAGAGCCTCAGGCCCTGGGGCCAGGGGCAGTTGAAGCAGGGAAATGATAAGAGAATGGGCGGTGCAGAGAGCACCCAGCAGCTGGGTGAGGTCCTCACTGACCTCACCGACTTCACCCAGACCCCCACGCCCGTGAGGAGGCCCAGGGCACAGGCTGTCCATTTTCCAGATTAGTAAACCAAGGCCCAGGGAGGGGAGTTGACAGCGAGGTCTCGGGCTGGGAAGTGGCAGAGCCAAGACGGGTATGCAGGGTGGGTGCAGGGTCTGGCCTGGCCCGGCCTCTGCGAGGGTGAGACGACCTTGGTAGTCAGGGGAGACTCAGAAACAGTGGCCTGCGTGCAGGAGACGGACGGCGAGGAGAGCACAGGCAGTGGCTGTGGACCACGAGAATGGGTTGGAGAAATTCCTGGGACCAAGAGGTTTCCTTGGGTGTCAGAGGTGGCGTTGGAGCCAGGGACGCGGCTGGATGACCTGTGCCTTTGAGCTCAAAACCCAGTGTGCTCCCCCTCGAGGCCTTCCATGACCCAGCCCCCTCCAGCCCGCGCACCCCTTTCTTCTGTTCCTCCTGTCCTGTTTTGTTGATGCCGTGCCTCAGGCCGAGGACGGTGCCTGGCACACGACAGGCACTCACGGCATTTTGTGGAGTGAAGGGAGGATGAATCCATGAGCATGATGGCCTTTGCTCCTGGAAGACATATTTGGTCCAATGCTTTAAAGGTCAGTGTGTTCCCTAGGAAATGTCAGGAGTGGTCAGAGTGGTCCCCTGGTAATACACAGCCGGCTGTCACCCCCCAAAGTTGGTATGATCCCAGCATGAGGGAACAGGGTCATAGGAGCTAAGTGCCAGGAGGACTTCCCACAACACGTGGCTCTGCAACAGTCCCTGGGTAGGGCCTGGTCTTGGGGCAGCTGTGGGACAGGCAGTGTTGCTAGCGGGTCAGGGCAAGACCAGGAGAGCGGCAGTGGCGGTGAAGAGGTGACCCAGGTGGTGGGGGAAGCGGTAGGAGTCAAGACTTTGGGAAGTAAATTGATTTGGACACCTCTGCAGCTACTTAGGTTATGAGAATCCACCCCCCACCCCCCAGCCATCGCTAAGAGTCTTTGGGGAGGTGGAAGCAGGAACCTCTGCCCAGATGGGGGCTGCCTGGCTGTTCTGAGGCCGGGAAGGACATCCTGCTGTGTTTCCTGAGATCAGGTAAGAGCGTATGTACCTTGATTTTCTGAGAAACTCAAACTCCCGTCCAGAGTAGAAGAAAAAGGGTTAATGGCAACACAGACATGGAGTGTGAAGGTGGGAAGACTTGGAGCCCACCCAGGCCCCGGCTCCGTGTACATGGGGCCTCGGGCGGCACGAGGGCCCCACTGCAGAGGGAGGACGAGGTGGACTCCCGGCGAGGCATGGGGAGCGGCCCAGGGTGACCCTGACATGGAGGCAGCAGGAGTGCGGCCACCCAGGCCCCTGGCCCCCAGACGCCTGTGCCAGGCCAGACCTGGACTTCTGCCCCTCCTGCTCCCAGCGCCCCTGTTTCCAGCCTCCAGTCCAGAGCCTGGGCATCCTCCCCTGTCCCCCCCAGACCCCCCTGGCACCCAGGATCCCGGCTCTCCCGCCAGCGCCTGCCAGGCTCCTTCCAGAAGTGCGGCTCGCAGCGCCCCGGCCCCCGGCCCGCCAGGCCGAATTCCCTCTTCCCAGAATGCTCACGCCCTCCCCCTCCCCCACAGCCAGACCCTCACGCTCTTCCCAGAATCCTCCAGCTTCGCAGGGCCCCCTGCCCCGGGCCCCCACCCCTACCCCGGGGGGGACGAGGGGCGGGGGGGAGCGGGCTCAGGCCCTGGCACCCGGCCCCCACCGCCCGGGCCCCATTGTTCCCCGGCGGCCGTCCCGGGCCCTCCAGGCCACCCCCCTGGAACCCAGGCGTCCCCAACTCACGGCTCTGGGGTCTGGGAAAAGCCGGAAGGCAGAATCCAGCCCCAGGGGACTTAACCCCTTAAATGCCCTGCCTTGGGGGTCGGGCTAGATGCCGAGGACTCTGGGGTCCTTCTCAAGGGGTGATCCCGGGCTGAGGACCCGGGGACCAGTTCAGGGTGACTGGGACGGAGCAGGAAGTGACCCCAGCTTCCCGGGCCCCTCTAGCCTGGAGTCAGAGCATCAGCTCTATGGGATTTAACCCTTTGCCTCCCACAGCCTGGGAAAAAAGGGACAGGGGAGCAGGGAGGTGGCTGAGACGGCATCCTCTCCCTGTCTCATGGGGGAGTGGGTGAGATAGGCCAGCACCCATCTCAGGGGACCCAGAGGCCAGTGAGGGGCTGGGGGATTGCTCTGCGAACCGCGCCCGGAAAGCCTGGGCTCAGATTTGGCATCTACTGGTCCCCTGGGGCCTGCCTTTGTTGGGACTCAGACCCCAGGATGGGGCTCGGCAGCCTGTGTCGTGGAGCAGGGGCAGGGGCTGGCAGAGCAGCTCGGGAGCTGGAACATCCTACTGACTGAAAATAGCATGAATGAGATCGTCATTACAACAAGGCTTTGGGCTGAGGGGACAAGTGCCGCCAGGAGGGGACTTGTGGCCACCCTTGCTCCAGGCTCCAGCCCCAACGGGAAGCTGGCACCAGCCCATCTGCTCCCTTCGGCTCCTCCCAGGAGGAAACTGAGGCCCCCGGTGGCAGGAGGGAAGCCAGGGGATCCTCCCGGCCAAGGAGAGTGAGAACCTTTCCCGGTAGCTTAGGGGGCACCCAGCTCACAGCAGGAAAAACCTTTAAAATCCTTGGACCACGAGGATTCCAGCCCCCTTTATCTCATCACATTTTCACCACAGTCCCACCAGGAGAACCAAATGTTATCCCCCCATTTTGCAGGCCTGGAGACCGAGGCCTGAGAAGCTCCAAGCCAGGGTATTATTTACGTTCACATTTGCACACTGTGGCCCATTATTGCTCGAGCCGGGTGCTGAGCGCAGCTCCTCAGGGTTGAGCAAGAATCAGGCTCTTCAAACTCAAGAAGAGGTGTGTGTGTGTATGTGTGTGTGTGTCACAGGAGAGTCACAGGCGAGCGCTACCTGTGCAGAGGTCGGAGGGAGCTAGGGGAGGAACAAGCCATGCTGAGGGCAGTGGACACTGCTAAAGAGCACGCAGCTCCTCACAGTATCTGGGGTTCAGGAGGGGTGGGAAGGGCAAGCGCGGACCCCAGGAGAAAGGCGCCCCGCAGGGCCCCGCCTCTGCTCCTTCCCCAGTGCTCTCTCCACACACCTTCCCATCCAGGCTTGTCTCCATCTTGGCCCTGGCTGTCGCTGCCTTCAGCCCCTCGCCTCAGGGCCGTTGCCCCTCCTGCCCCCCCTCTCCTGCTCGCTCTCTCACAGGACATTGTCACTCTCGACAGAACACTCACTGTCCACTTCCCCGCCAGCCCCTCACGCCTGCACGCCTGTCAGCTCCACCGGGGCAGGGGCTCACCTCACTGCTGTATCCCCGGAGCCTAGGCCGTGCCTGGCATGTAGTACGTGCTCAATTAGTGTTCAGTGAAGAAGCGCAATGATGGCCTCCTCGGGCTGGACAGGCGGGGCACAGCTGGGCAGAGCTTTGACTGCTGGGCTCCGACTGTGCAGCGCATTTAGCCGCAGACTCCCTGTCCCTCTCACAGCGAGACGGATGAGAAGGGGGCTTGGGTCAGAGGGCCCTGGGTCGGCTCAGCCCTCACCACTCTTCCGCCCACCACAGGGTGGACTGGCACGGTGGGTGTCCAGGACATCTCTGCAGTGGAGGCTCACAGAGAGTTTAGTTTGGCCTACACAGGTTGTTTGCTTGCTTGTTTGTTTTTTCACCGAATTAATTGCCACAGTTAAAAATCAGAATATTTCACATAAAAATCTGAATTTCCTGCTTCTTTTGAAAATCCAATCACCCAATTTTCACCTGACAAGGACTGGTTGTTGCTGGGCAGTGGCTTCCTTCCTTAAAGGGGAACTGGCTGTCCAGTTCATCACAGTCCCTATCACACTGATTGTGTCCCCAGCCCTGAGGCTGAGAGCTGGTTTCATCATATCAATGTTCCTTCACTGCTATGTTCCACCACCCATTTGACTGTAGGTATTGACTCTGTACCCCTGAATCTGTGTCCCCCAGGTTCAGAGTGATAAAGGTGAGGGTGGTAGCGTCTGACATAGTTATATTAATTGAGCACTTGCTATGTGCCAGGCACGGTTTCAAGTGTTTGCACATTGTAACACCTTGAACCTTCACAACAACTCATAACACCAATATTATTGTTTTCCCAAAGACAACGAGGGTAAGTCACTTGCCACAACTAGCAAGTGACTGAGCTGGATTCAAACCTAGGCATGCTGGCCCCAGAGCTGCCGTGGCTCAAATCAGTTGCTCAAGCATTTCGAGGGGTCAAAGGGTAAACCACTCGGCCCCGCCACTGTCTCATCTTGCTTCAGGAGTTGGAGAGGGGAAGGGCAGGGCACCCCAGTCTGAGCAGAGCCGTCTTCCAGAAACAGTTTGGGTGTCCTGCTCCCCGGGAAGTGAGGGGTGCTCTGACTGCAGGCAACAGTGCAATGTCCTGTCCTGCAGTCCGTGGGCAGAGCAGCCATTAAGGCCATGAGGAGACCCTCTGGGCAGGGGAGTGCCTGCAAAGATGCTTTTCACGGACCACCCACTGCCATGCTCCTCTTGGTCATGGCTCAGCAGTCCCCACAGGGCCCCTCAATATGGGCCCCCAATGTCCCCAGGTTGCTGCGATAGCAGTGAGGTCCTGGAGGAAGACTGGGTCCAAGCCCTTCTCCATCCTCACTGGCTCCCATGGCCCCGGGCCACTGACTTTGCTTTGGCTTCCTCTTCTTTGGAGAGGGAGCAGGACGCAGCGCAGCAAGGGTTGGTTCCCTTTCCCAAACAGAAGGAGCCGCCCAACTCTGGCCAGGCCTGCCTCAGTTTCCTCAACAGAGTTCACAGCCCTCAGCCTGGTGGCTGAAAACATGTCCTGAGACGACATGGGATGGCTAGCCTGGGGAGGATTTGGGGGCCTGCGATCTCCTGCTCCAAACCTCAGCTGAGGGGAGGCTCTAGAGGACAGGACGTGAAGGCCGAGAACGCGGAGGTGAGGAGGGCGCTCGCCGCCAGGGGCGCCTTCTCACCGCAGAGGCTGTGGGGCCACAGGCGGCAGAGGTGGCCACCAGAAAGGCTGCGCCTCCTTCCCTGGAGAGGTGCACGTCCATAGGGCGTGGGGGCGCTGCTTTTCAGGAACGTGTCCTCAAATGTGGGGCCAGAGCTGGGTTCGAGGACTGGGAGGTCCATGCCTCCTCTGAGAGGCCGGGGTTCCAGGATGAGTCGCTCCCCTGCTCAAGGACCTACAGGGACTCCCTAAGGCTTCTCACAGAGAGTCCTGTCCTCCTGGCACCTTATTTGCATTTCCTAAGGCTCACACCTAAGTCTTTCCTTATATTCTCTCCCTCAAAAATCTCAAAAATCTTCTGCTTCCAAATCCTTAGCTGTCAGCTGCCCAGCCCTGGCCCTGGCCTTGAGGCCCTGTTCTTTCTCTCCAAATGTCAGACCTTCCACTCAGCAGCCATCCCAGACTCACCAGCTCCGTCTCCCTACACGACTCCTTGCCATCCTGCTCCCCAAGGCCTGGGGGTGGGGGGGTACCCTACTCTGCCTCTCCTCAGCCCGTGAGGCCTCAGGCCTACGGTGGCCTCCTTTGGGGTGCCCCTGCTCACCCTGCCCACCTCTTGGGTCCCCTGTGTCAAGTTCACTGTAGGCCTGGGTTACGGCCCCTTCTCCCCAGCCACCCGTGGTCCCATGGATCTCCCTAACAGCACTGTGGGTTCCTCCTCAGAATACCTCCATCGACTACTCATTATTAATGGAGGGCTGGTTTTTTAAATTTTAATTTTGGAAGTTACAGAACTATATTTTTTAAGAGTCAGAATAACTTTGATTAAGCTATTAAAAAACATAAATAAGGGGGCGGATGTGGCTCAAATGGTTGGGCGTCCGTCTGCCATATGGAGAGACATGGGTTCGATCCCCGGGACCTCCCGGTAAAATAAAAAATATATATATAGAAGGCACATGGGCTGCCAGGCCCCGAGAGCCAAAAGCAGCAAGATGATGACGTAAAAAGGAGAGAGACAAGACAAGATGCTCCGAAAGCTCTGAAAGGCAGGAGCCGAGGTGGCGCAGATGGCAGAACACCTCTCTCCTACATCGGAGGTCTCCGGGATCGAATCCTGGTGAAGACTGGAGGAGGAGGATGAGAAGAGATGAAACACACAGAGAATTGCCCAGCGAATGGGCACAAAACAGCAAATGGGGAAGGGGGGTTTAAAATGGATCAAGTAAATAAATAAATCTTTAAAAAAAAAAAATAAAAAAAATAAAAAACATAATTGGGTACATAGTTGAAAAATATATATACTATTTTGTAACCAAATATTTGCCTTAAGGTGTGACCTGAAATAACTCTAGTCACTGATCTATTTGGGCCTCAGTTTCCTCATCTGCAAAACGACAGGTGAGATCAGATGTTCTCCAATCATGAGAGTCTAGGAATCCATGAATCATTTTTTACGTACCTTGACTATTTTGGGGAGGATGCACAAGTGCCTGGGAAGGAGGACTGAGAGCCTGGGGTGAGAGGGAGACACTCTATGTAACATTTTGTTCTGTTTGAGAATTTCCAGTTAAAAAATATTTTTTAAACAGTAAATATTGGGGTATAAGGTTGGGAATGGATGTTATGGTAT
The DNA here is from genome assembly GCA_029593785.1 of Cabassous unicinctus. Classification (NCBI taxonomy): domain Eukaryota; kingdom Metazoa; phylum Chordata; class Mammalia; order Cingulata; family Chlamyphoridae; genus Cabassous; species Cabassous unicinctus. Next base: position 3,533 of record JAQZBX010055533.1, on the reverse strand, counting down.
TAAAATGACATGCTAACTTCCTTTTCATGTTTCTCCCGATCCAAGCCACGTTAAGACAAATGTGCTTGATTTCCTGCCCACACGTGACACGTGGGCTGACCTGGGGAGGCTTCTGATCACCCCTGGGAACAAATGCACTGCTGGGCCTAAGGACGAGAAAGGAGGCTGGAGATCGAAGGAGGAGAATGTACTAGTGCCACACAGGCAAATACTTTTTAAAAAAAACACTCGAGGCCCGATTCCACCACTGGCACACCCCAAGGAACCCAGAACTGTGCCTCTAAATGTGAGGTCCACACTCCCGGAGGGCCCGGCCTTCCCGCCTCCCTGCACGACGCTCTCCTGGTCAAGCCCACCCTCACGCAGAGCCAGGTGTCCACCCGCCGCACCTCCTCCAGGGTGCCTTCCCCTCTCCTCTCTCCTTCGGCAGATCCTGACTGCCCTCCAGGGCCTGGTGGAACGCTGCCCCGCCAAAGCCTAGGCCCTGATATTGGCGCACGTCACCTGGGCGCTTTAGAGCTTGTAGTGTGCTTCCACACACATTAGGGCATTTGGGTCTCTCGACACCTCCAAGGCAGGTAGCGTCCTCCTCCTTTTACTCATAAGGAAACAGGGTTTCACACAGGTCAGATAACATATTCCAGGTCACAAACTGTGAGGTTTTGATTCCACATCGGGGGCCTCCATAACCCAGATAAATCCCATGTGTCCCGTGAAGCCTTGCCGGAATACAGAGTCTAGAGCACTGCCCGCACCCCTGTCGTGGTCTCCCTGCAGGAGACCGTGTGTGTGTGTGTGTGTGTGTGTGTGTGTGTGTGATATCGCCATGTGTGACCACGTCTGGCAATATTACATGCTCCTCCGTCTGAATACTTTTGGGAAGTATAAGGACTTCCCAAATTTTATTCACTATCTTTGCCACATTCAGGACCCTTGATACTGTTATTTTTCATATTTTACTTCAGTTGGACTCATTAACTGAAAGAAACATATCAATACTAATATGATAGACTAATGCTTCCATAAATTACAGGCAATTATAAAAATAAATACAGTGCAAAAGAATGAAGTTAGACCCTTACCACACACCATAATAAAAAATTAAATTAAAATGGGTCAAAGACCTAAATATAAGAGCTAAAACTATAAAACTTTTATAAACATTTAAGGTAAGGAAATCTTTATGACCTTGGGTTTGGCAATGGTTTCTTAGACATGACTCTGAAAACATAAGCAGTAAAAGACAACTTACTGAATGGGAGAAAATATCTGTAAAACATATATCTGATAAGGGTCTAGTACCCAAAACATATATATATATAAACTCTTACAATTCAATAACAAAAAGACAACTAACCCAATTTGAAAAAAAATATGCAAAGGACTTGAATGGACATTTCTCCAAAGAAGAAAAACAAATGACCAACAAGCACATGAAATATTAGTCATTAAGGAAATGCAAATCAAAACCACAATGAGCTTCCACTTCACACCCACTTAGATGGCTATTGTCAAAAAAACAGAAAAGAATAAGTGTTGGTGAGAGTGGAGCTTGGAGTTATGTACTCCCTCCCAAAAAAACCACATTCTTAATCTCAGTGCATTGCTGTGGTTGTGAACCCACTGTAAATAGGACTTTTTCATGAGGTTACTTCAGTTAGGGTGTGGCCCAACAGAACCAGAATGGGTCTTAGTCCTACTACTGGAGACCCTCTAGGGAAGACAACAGAGACAGAGAAGCCATGGAGGAGCAGCCAGAAGCTGGAAGTCAAAAAAACCCGGAAGAGTAAGGAGAAGGATTCACCATGTCCACTGTCATGTGACGGGAAAGCTAAGGAGCAAGGGTCTCCGACAGCCAGCCCCAGAAAGCACAGTCTTCACTCTCCAGGAAGAAGACATCATCTTGCTTGTACTTCTCCCAGCCTCAAAACCGCAAGCCAATAAATTCCAGTTCCAGTTGAGCCAAACCACTGCATGGGATTTGTTTTAGCAGCCAGGAAACTAAAACAGCAAAGATGTGGGGAGATTGCTGGGATGAATGTAAAAATGGTGCGGCCGTTGCGGAAAACTGTTTGGCGATCCCTCAAAAAGTTAAATATAGAATTACCACATGACCCAGCAATTCCACTCCCAATATATACCCAAAATAACTGAAGACAGGTGTTCAAACAAAACTTATACATGATCACAGAGTTGTGCATTCACCACTTCGATCAATTTTACATTTTACCCACCAAAGACCATTGATTGTACACTTTGGACGGATTGTATGCTTTTTGAATATGTATCAATATAAATGATTTAAAAAAACACTTGTACATGAATGTGCATAGCAGCACTATTCATAAAAGTCAACAGGTGGAAACCCAAATGTCTTTCGATGGATGAATGGATGAGCAATGTATGTATATCCATATAATGGAATATTATTCAGCCATAAAAAGATGAATGACTGATTCATGCTACGTGGATGAAGCTTGAACACATTATGCTAAATGAAAGAAGCCAGACACAAAAGGCCACTTATTGTATGATTCCATTTATCTGAAATATCCAGAATCTATAGACAGAAATCAGATGGGTGGTTGCCAGGTGGGGCAGCGGGGATGGGGAGTGATTGCTTCATGGGTATAGGGCTTGTTTTTGGAGCGGTGAAAAGGTTTTGGAACTAGATGGTGGTGATGGTTGCACAACACTGTGAATGTACGGAACACTAATGAATTGAACACTTTAAAAAGGATAACTGATGAATGTTATTTGAATTTTACCAGAAATTTGAATTTTTACTAAAAATAAATACAATGAAAAAATAATATTAATAAATGCTACCTAGACAGTGTTGCCTAATTAAGGCTAAGGCTCTGGGTCTCGGGGGCTTGTGTGTGTGTGTGTGTGTGTGTGTGTAACAGAGAGGGGTGGGGTTAAAGGCATAGCACCAATCTGAGGCTTTCTCTTTTGTGGACTCAAATGTCCTGAAGGAGAGCCAGAAGGACCACGTTTCTCACGGTTCTCTCGGAACACTGGCAGGAACCACCTAAAATCACCTGGGTACCCCTTTGCCTGCTGCATGGGCGCCTGGGCAGTTTATGCCCTGCACAAAGGTGCTGGGTGCAGGATCAGGTATGGGCTGCATGTCAGCCGAGGCGTCATCCCAAAGGAGCTGCTTCTGCCCAGAGGAGCGCTATTTCTGTGATTTGTCTGCCCTGAGGGGCACCTTTTTGTAGATTCCCCAAAGCACTGTGGGCTGGCCGCCCCCTTCTGTGTTTTGGGAAACCAGGTAGTGAAAAGGGTATGAAGGCCAGGCAGACCTATCTCAATTCCACCTCATACCAGCTGCCAGAGCTTGTTTAGATTCCCGGGGCCTCTCTAAATCTCCCTGTCCTCATTTGTAAAGTGGGGACCACGGCTCAGAAGAGTGGGATGATTAGCCGAGGCGCCTGCACGCCCCGACCTTCAGTTTTCTTTCTTCCTGATTTCTCCCACTAATTAGCAACATCTTTCGTCTTTGGCTTAAATACTTTTTTTTTTTTTTT